>SNQJ01S0010977.1:144643-161653 GCA_010110895.2 Picea sitchensis
GAAGGAGATTTGGATAAAGGTCAAAGAGGATATGTGTCTCATCATTTGCCATTTGGTTGTAACTATATGAGATTTTTATGGATCTAGGGAGAGAATAGTGGATCTCCATTAATGGGGTAGCTTCTTATGTTCTTGTATAAATAAGAGAGCCTTCTTTTTTTCAAGAAAAATAGAGATGGAGATATAGGTGTGAAGTTTGGGAAATGCTCATGTTTTGAATTGATAGGTTGATTCTTGAGGTTAGTAGAGAGGAGATTTCATATTGGAATGAATATGTAATCATATTCTTTTGAATACAAGACATGCTTCCATTTTGATCTCTATCTTGTGTTAAGATTATGGTGTACTTACTGAAGGATGGAAGGGCCCCCATGCACTGATGGCAGTACACCTATGTGTTGTATATAGTAGGTAAAATTTGTCATTTGTATATTCATGTTATTTTTATGTTCTTTGCTTTAGTAGTTTAGAATAGACAACTTCAAATCCTTGCACATATTGTGTTGTGCCTCTAAGCTTATGAGCTCCTGGTTGACATTAAATCGTTGAGAATTTATACGACATAGATTGCACTCAACAGTACTGTTATGATTTCTTTCAGCTTCCTTGAAATTTGAATCCAATAGGACCTTGTGTTTAAGTTTTTCCTCCTTAGGATTCTAGAAAATCTTATGTTCATAGCGTACCTCTACACCTTTCTCACTAAATATTCCTCCTACTCACCCGTACTCCAACTTACTGACTGAAGTTGATTCAAGACCTCAATGGCTGGTGCATGCTATTTCTGAGTTAGAATGTTATTATTATTGAGTTTTCTCCATTTGACCACTCAAAACTCAATTACCTGTGACATATAAATTGATGGGTATTGGGCTTATCTTCAATGAAATATGAAGGTGAATTCTAGTGCAAAAAGAAACTACAAGGAGAGTAAAATTCTTATATGAGCAACAAAGAGAAAATCCCACTTTCCGGAAGGCTTGGGATGACAAGAAGAAGTTCAAGAAAGAGTAGAGGCAGAAGGGAAACAAACCTCCCTTTTTTAGAAACAATCCTCAAGGACAACCATCTTTTAGAGAGCAGAGAATGGCTGAAGTAAGGGGACAGAGGCCAAGGAAGATACCCATTCAATGTTGGGGTTATCAGGGAGACCACAAGTACAAATATTTTCCCCACAAAAATGGCAAAGTGAGAGTTGTCCACAATGTTCAGAAAGCTGAGACAGTGGAGGACGTGGACAGTAGAATACCAAGGATTTATGTAGCCCTGGACAACAAGCAAGTTGAGTTTCATGCACACATGATTGAAGTTGAAGGTATGATCAATAACCATACCTTTACTATTTTAATTGATTCAAGGGCTAGTCATAGTTATATAGATCCTAGAATGGTGGAAAGTTTGCATTTTCCAAGAAGCAAGCATGAAAAATCTTGGTTAGTGCAACTGGCTATAGGAGCCGAGAGAAAGGTTGTTGAGTTGGTTAAGTCATGTCCAGTGGACATGAATGGATTGAGCACAAGGGTTGAATTTAACATCTTACCGTTAGGTTCTTATGACTGTCTAATTCATGTGTCCATGTCATTTCGAGTGACATCAACAAACGACGTCTCTTCAGGTTCTGGCTTCGGAACTTCGAAATTCAGAATTTTGGGACCTCGAAATATTTAAATCTTCTAAACGTTGAACTTTTGAACTTCTTAACCTTCTGGGTTCCACATAGTACAATTGTCACCAACATAGGTGGTGGCACGTGACATGTCTATGAAAAGTCCACGTCACCACTGAAGATGTCATCTTGCCACGCCACCTCTGCCCTTTGCTTCAGGATTTCAGACTTCGAAACTCCAGAACTTCACCCCTTTTCTCTCTTATAACTCGTAAATTTTTTGAAGTCATGAATTCCGAAGGACTTGCAGGTTATTCCTCCTGCATCTTCCTTCAAATCCGAAAGTTGTAATTTTCCTTCTCTGTGGCCATTTCTTAACTTGCTACACCTCCTGTTTTTTAGAACACAGTCCAAGTGTTCTTCCCACACCCTACTGGCACTCGATACATCTAGGTTCTCTGGAATTTTACTCCAAATTTTTCGTTCATGACCCATCCAGATTCCATATTGAAACCGTGGTTCTGAACTTTGAATTTTGTCCATTTTGACAACAATTCTTTTCTACAACTTTTGCTAACATGGCCCATCTAGGCTTAGTGTTGGAAACCTTGTCTCTGATACCAATTTGTCACGTTCCCCTGACCATCAACCCTGCCTGTCGAGGGACGCAACCTCTCCCAACTTACACCTTTATCCAACTAGCTCTGATACCAATTTGTCTATATTTATATGCATAAATAACTAGTGCATATTAACAACTATAACATTGTGTTCATGACACTATTCATGCATAAATAGCAACAAAACATACAGACAACATATTTTCACAAGTTCTTCAACTTCCGGCATACAAAAGTATTTTTTTTATTTAAAATTTCACTTTACAGTAAAAACAATACTTGTGAATAATTTTGTTATATTTCTAATGACTATTTTTCAATTTTTCTTTATCAAGATTTGATATGTCAATTTGACAATTGTTTAACAATATGTTCCTTAAACATGAAAGGAATGATAATGAGTTATTGTTTTCCACAACAATGTATCTATTATTAAACTTATGTTTTTAAGAAACGAAATATACTGAAACAATCTACAGAGATTGTATTTTATTATGACTACAGTTTTGAATCTAACGGATGAATATTATAATTTCTAGAATTTTTTGAAGTTGACCAAGATGAAAACGTTGCAGATTTTAAACACGTGTTTTTCTACACCTTGTATCTATCTTAATTTTTACTTAAAAGTAAAATCTAAAAATACCNCTTCTCCTTTCAAAAAGAGATAGATGGAGATATAGAGATATGTGTGTGAAGTTTGGGAAATGCTCATGTTTTGAATTGATAGGTTGATTCTTGAGGTTAGTCGAGAGGAGATTTTATATTGGAATGAAGATGTAATCATATTCTTTTGAATAAAAGACATGCTTCCATTTTGATCTCTATTTTGTGTTAAGATTATGGTGTACTTACTGAAGGATGGAAGGGCCCTCATGCACTGATGCCAGTACACCTATGTGTTGTATATAGTAGGTAAAATTTGTCATTTGTATATTCATGTTATTTTTATGTTCTTTGCTTTAGTAGTTTAGAATAGACAACTTCAAATCCTTGCACATATTGTGTTGTGCCTCTAAGCTTACGAGCTCCTGGTTGACATTAAATCGTTGAGAATTTATATGACATAGATTGCACTCAACACCCTTCTATCTCAGGTTCTGCATCTTCTTGAATAGATTGATCTGATAGTCTTTGGGCATGAACTTAGTCTTCAACTTGGCTACCATTATGTCCCAACTCTTTATGTTTTGTTTGCCTTTGCTTCTCCTCTCAGCCTGCAGTTCATCCCACCATAGTGTTGCATGTCCTTTTAGCCTGGTGACATCATGTTTCACCCTTTTCTCTTCATCGACCTCTTCATAGTTGAAATGTTTGTCCATGGATCTTATCCAATCCAGCAGTTCTTCAGCGTCTAAATTTCCTTCATACATGGAGACCTCGATCTTGGCTCTAGCTACCAATCTAACAACTGCTCTCAGCAAGCGTTCTTCGACAACATCTTCTCTTGCAGCTTCTACAAATTCTACTTGTTCACTCTCTCCATCATTGATGTCTCCAACATCAGGTTCTCTTCTCTATGCTACCTCCATCACCTCTAATCTTGAATGAAGTTCTCGCATCTCCCTTTCTACATCCCGATTGGATAAAGGTGTTTCCACTCGTCTCCTCGATGGAATTATGTTGGATGTCTATCACACAGAGAGTACAACTTCAAATTATTCTATCTCCTCTCCTTTGTCTGTTGTCTGCAAGAAAAATTTCTGCTCTAATACCACTATATGCAGACCTCCTACCTTGACAGGGTTTGCTGACCTCCTGGTCTTTGGATCTTCTCAAATCGTGAGATGAAGTAGCTCTTTGATTTCCTAATGGAATCTCCACAAATAATATCCACGGGTCCTTTAGAGACTCAACCCAAGGGAACAAGCACCAGGCGCAAGCCTCCTCCACGTGACCACTACTTGTGACCACAATCCTGATTGCTCGCCACATGTCCTCCGATGATGGACAGTCTTGATGATTTCAGAATTGGGGACTTTGCAAAGTCCACTCTCATGTCTACCTTCAAATGGTTAAGGTGCATGCACCTTACCTCTATATCAACGACTATTGATCCACGTGATCAGATCCCATGGTCTGGATCTGATCTCCTCTGCAGACTCCTTCTAGTTGTTCTCTGATTTGACGGCTCAGATAATTCCCAGTGTCGATCTGATGACTACTATCGTTCCTCCTCAGGAGCTTGTGCTTTCTTCCGACTTAGAATATTTTCTAAGTCTTCAAAGGTCTCTTCCTTTGAACCTCTTGCGAGTCTGTCTCTTGGACATCGAGTACACTTATGAAAAGTCCTATCCCTCCTCATCTTGGCCTTCGTAAAGATTTCGACTTCCCACGCACTTCTTGCATTTTCAGGGATTTTTGATAACTCAGATCCGAAGGATTTCTTGAGAAGAAATTATTCCCGCCCTCTTGGCATTCTCCTTTTGTTCGATGCACACCCTACAACTGATTCTTACGCAAGATTTTAATTCCTACGGATGATTGTGCACGCCTTGCAACAATCACTTTGCACTCCTTGCAAAGGGAAATTTTCATGCTATCTCTTCTGAGCTTCAGAACCGAAACAAGTCCTGTCAATGCACTCCTTGCGTTCTGTGTGCACACCTTGCACCCGTTCAACAGAAGAGAAACAATTGAAACTTCTATTAAATTCATAGTTCCATCTACTCATAACGAAATACATGCATTCATGAAAACACAATAACAATGAATTGCAAACAATGTCCACACCGTGCATTGGGTCAATTTTCCTTTGTCATCTTCATTCAAAAGTAAAATGTTTACAACTATAATAAAAAACAACAACTGAAAACTCATAAATATCCTACTAACTTGCAGCAGCCTCATTTGGGCGTACAAAACCTCTGTTTATCTTAGAGGGTCCTTAGGGTTCCCCCCAACTACTTGTCTACTCCAAAACCTAACCTAACGACTATCTTAGTTCAATAACATTCTAGAGAAGGAGTGGAAAATACCACTTCACTCACGATCATTCAAGCATTCTTCAAAATATTTCTTGACGCTGAGTTCAGGTGTGCTTCAAATATTCATCGTGACTGCTAGCATTGATATTCCGAAAATATTCCCAGGCGTGAAGTGGTCCTGCTCCGTGTGCTTGCTAACAATGCTCCTGCATCAGTCTAGAATATTTCCATATGGAAAAATAACATTTGGGACCTAATTCATGATTCCATAAGATATATTGTCTCTCAACTTGATCTAGATGGACGTCGATGGCCTCCCACCTATTCCAACTAGTTCATTTTGGCAGTTTTCGAGTTTGACAATTGTTTTTCCTAGTTTTCGGGTCCCTGACTTGCAGGGCCATTTTGAGGCCCTAAACAACATTTTTAGGGCTCTCCATAGCCAAAAATGTGTATTCCTTGGATATACCTTTCCAATGGGATATCGTGCACCTAAAATGAATATTGTATGCAAAAGTTACGACCCTGAGAAGTTGATGTACTAACTTACCCAAACAGGGCCCACATGACTTTTGGCACTTCATCTCCTAGGGTTAGGTTTTTGGATGTCTAGGGTTTTTGACATTCATGTTTATTGTAAAAATTCCTTCAGAGCCTCATTGTAATCATCTTATTATTAATGAGCACAGCCGTCACATCTCTTCTCAGAGATAAGTCACCACCATTCCAATAAGCTTTTTTTCCGCTGCATTTTACAGTTTCAACTTATTTACTTATTGAATAGAAAACTCGTTTTATTGTATATTTGTTATTCTGTGTTAAGAATATTTTAATAATATGTATTCATTTCATTCTTCTCATAAAATCTAAATCAGTGGTATCATAGTGGTCTTCTCCTTATCGTCTTAATGCATGTCCCCAACGCGGTCATAGTACAAAGAATTGGGTCTAGAGCTTATTTCTCTTGAGGACAAAAACTCTCACATGCCTAAACGACCTCTCATGGCAGGAGAAAATAAATATGATGGGACAAGAGATACTTTCAAAATGTTTCTTGAGGAATCCTTGTTGGCCCTTGACCAAGTTTTGAGGATTCTTGGTCATGTTTGACCTAATTTTGGGATTTCGTGAGCCTGTCGAAGGAGGAGTGCAAGACGAAGAGGATATCGTGGGATCTCGGCCCCTTTTAGGGTCCTTTTTTGGATTCGGGATTATGTAATGGGTATGAGGATGTCACCCCATGGGTTTACCCATGTTTAGGCCTATTTTTTTTAAGTATAAATAGATGTCTAGGTGATGTAAGGAAGGGCATCTATGTGATGTTAGGTCGATGAGCTAAGTGTTGAGTGCTAAGTGTAAGTGTGGATTGTAGATGCTTTGTGCATACTGTGTGAGACTTGCAGAGCTAAGTGCAATTGGTTGTAACAAACTGTGGAAGGATTTGTGTTGTAATGCAAGGAAGGAGGATCTAGCGAGGTGCGCAGACCTCCTGTCCTCTGTGGAGTGGGACTTGGATGCTATGTGCCTGTAAGAAGCTTGACCCAAGTTAATAAAGAAGAGAAGAGTTGGTGGACGTAGCCCCAGGGTGGGGGTGAACCACATACATTCTGTGTTGCTATGCTTTGTGCGATGTATTGATGTGTTTGTGTGTTTACTTGCTTAATGCTTCAATATAGATGAATGATAGATAGATATTTTGATGCTATGTGCTTAATAATATGGATGGATGTTAAATATGACTTCATACACATGTTTAATGCTTAAATACCTTATATCTGAATGAGTATTGCGTTGTTCTGTAATTAGGGTTTAACTACGTTGTAACTAAGAGATGAATAGTGATGAATGTTAATTGTTGAGTGCTATGTTAAGTGATTATAATAACATATTTGTGTCCTAGCTAAGGTTGTAGACACTGGAGTCCTGCAACCACCCCTGCCTCTACCTCGGGTGAGACTTCATCTGCTTTGCAGGTGTTGTCGAAAGGGTCGGTAGTTAGGGTTTTGTTGGTGCGTTGTTGTAGCGTTGAACCCTAGGTCTGCCCCTGTGCGAACAAATGGTTCTGTTGCTGGGACCTGAAACTGTGATTGCTAGGAACTGAGGAAAAAGAAGCTTTGTGCAAAGATATGACCTGAAATTGTGAAATATCTGTGTGTAGATCTGTCGCTCTAGTGCGCAGTATTCTACTTGATCTGTGAAGCTCTATGCTAAGAAAAGAAGTCTGATTTGAAGAAAAGAGGTAAGATCTGAATGCTTTGTGCTCTGATAAAGGTAAGAATAGTGAAAAGTTTTAGATGTGGAAGCTTTGTGCTCTGCTGAAGATAAGATTAGTGGAAATTTTTGTTTCTAAAGTATGGATCTAGGTATGTTTGATAAGATTTGTCCTAGCTTGAAAACCAGGGCATTGATAGAAGAAAGAAGATTTGATATGAGTAGATATGATAAGAATAATGAAAGATATGTTATGCCTATGCATAAGGAGAATGTTTGGACTAACAAATGGATGCAGGACCCTAGAAAGAATTCATTGTAGGTTAGCTATCATGATCCTAGAGCACAGTACATGAGAGGCTGGGGATCACTTAAAAGAAAGAGAGGATTAACCCTTTGTTACAGTTGCAGAAGACCGAGACATCTAGCTAAGGAATGCCCTAGTAGCAGACCTAGTTGTCTCTGTTGCAAAGCTATGCACCATGAAGTATTGGATTGCTCTAGAATGATTGCTAAGGTTGAAAGAATGAATATGAGACAAGAATATCACGAGAAAGATCAAGAAATAGAGATTATAATAGAACCCCAGAAAGAATCAGATAAAGTATTGCTACAGATGCAAGAAACCCTGAATGACCAATGACATACCAGCTTATCAGAGATCTTCAAAGAAAAAGAATGCATTGAAATAAGAATAAGAGACTTCGACATTGACTGTGTTCTGGATGAAGAAACAAAGACGAATATCATGACATAAATAACTTGGGAACTTTTAGGGGATCCTGCTATGATTCCCTCATTGGGAGGAATAGGATTAGTCAGAGGAAAGTTGATAACCCTATGCGGAAGACTTACCCATATATTTATGACTGCTCATGGAACTTCAACAGAGGAAGAACTTGAAGTTTTTAAATTTATTGAGAACAACAGTCCATTTGCTATGTTACTAGGAAACCCTTGGATTGAAAAAGATCATGCAAGGAGGAAAGAAGATGAATTCTTAGAACATAAGAAGCAAGAGTTGAAAGATTTCATGACTAGGAGGATCACACACTTGATTAAAGAACAGGAGAACCGAGTGAAGCAATTTCAAACCAAAGACTTGGATGTCAAAGTTGGAAGAACACTAGAAGAACTACAGAAGACTGAAGTACCTATTCAAGATATAGATGAAGTATTACCCCTGATTTCTAGGAAAGAATCTCAACAGCGCGACATTACTATGCCAAAAGAAGGTAAGAATCAGAATGGAAAAATGAATACCGAGATGAAGCTCACTGGAAAAAAGAATAGAAAACTAAGTAAGAAGAGATCTAAGATTGAAAAGTTACAGAAAGTTCCAGAGGGAACTTCGTAGAAGGAAACTTTGCAAAATTGGAACTTCATCAGGATATCAGAACTGCGTCACATGGAACTTCGCCATGGCGAAGCAATATAGCCGTTGGAAATAGTATAACTGTTAGACCGACGACCCGAATGGATATAAAGACATTTATGGTCAGAAAGCTCACCACCAGACCATTGGGACTGCGCCACAACAGGTAGAACTGAGTTAATGAAGGATTCTCACTCGTTGCAAGAGATCCGTTTCCGAGTTATCTATTTATCTCGTTGTGCCACGTAACAAGAACAGAAGCAAGGCGAAGTAACACCGCTTAAAGATGAGACCGATCCCCTGAAGAAGAGGAAGGTTTCTCCCCTAAAACCTTCTTCCTGGAATAAATCGAGAGCCATCGTGACCAAGATGAAGACTGTGCTCACTACTGATGATTTTGAATTCATCATAGTAGCCCTCAATGATGCTTCACTAGAAATCGTGGAGAAACAAGAATCCAAACAGGAGGAAATGTATGACAGAATTAAGGTCGAATTTCGAGGGGTACAACATGCCCTTTAGTCCAGCCGCGCAGTGTCCATTGTGCCCTTGCCATCAGGAGAACCAGAGTTGGGAGATGAGCCAGCCCAACTCCGTCAATTAGTTGATGCGGTTGAAGCTCGCCTTTGTCGCGCATAAGAAGAAATAGAAAAATCCACCCAGGCCTTGAAGCAAGTACAAGGAGAAATTGTAGAACAACACAGAGTTGCAAAATAGAAGAAGGTTTCTCTCCAGGACAAGTTTGAAGAAGAGAAAGCACAAATGCAACAAGAAAAAGAATAGTTGCTCACAGAGCAACTTGAAGTGAAAGAAGCAGTCAACAGATCACTCCGCTCTATGACAATGTTAGAGCTATAGGCAGAAGACCGAGTCATGCATCAAGTATAGCAGCTAGCAGGAGTTGTCCAATAGCTACAACAATGCAAAACAGATTTAGAGCTCTACACCGTACTTGACACCCCGTAGGATGTAAGGGATCAAAGGGAAGCAACTGCTCGAAGCACAGTTGAAATAATAAAAGACCTTACCCTGGAATGCAAGCAACTGAGTGATCGTAGTGCCCAGATGTATGAGTGACTCACTAAGAATCTAGAATTGAAGGCATTGGATTCACAACTCCAGGAAGCAAAGTATCAAGCAGAAACAATACAGGCAAAGTTGAAGCCCCTGCCAACTTTGGAAAGAATGAAGCGATCCCAAGAACAACACACTGCCCAACAACATGTCCATACTATTCAGAGTAGATTTATGGAAGTAACTCAGAGGCTCCAACTTGTACAAGATGAGGCTTACCAATTGTTCACAGAAATCGAAGGCTGGGGAGAAAAAATGGAGCAAGTTGTCACTGAAGCAGAACAATGCCTAGAGGGACCTGTCAACGAAGCAGTCATCCAAGAGTTCACTGAAGATGAGGTCATAGCAAAGAAACAAGTCGAAGCAGCTCAAGCCAAGCTCGAGGCTTTTGAAGAAAAACTAATCATATCATAGTGACTCGGGATGAGTCACAAGTGAGTGTTGGGGGCCTGTTGGCCCTTGCCCAAGTTTTGAGGATTCTTGGTCATGTTTGAACTAATTTTGGGACTTCGACAGGCTGTCAAAGGTGAAGTGCAAGACGAAGAAGAGATCGCGGGATCTCATCCCCTTTTAGGGTACTTTTTTGGATTCAGGATTATGTAATGGGTATGGGGATGTCGGCCCATGGGTTTACCCATGTTTAGGCCTATTTTGTAAAGTATAAATAGATGTCTAGGTGATGTAAGGAAGGGAATCTCTGTGATGTTAGGCCGATGAGCTAAGTGCAAGTGTGGATTGAAGATGCTTTGTGCATACTATGTGAGACTTGCAGAGCTAAGTGCAAGTGGTTGTAACAGACTCTGGAAGGCTTTGTGCTGTAACACAACGAAGGAGGATCTAGCGAGGTGCGCATATCTCCTCTCCTCTGCGGAGTGGGACTTGGATGCTATGCTAATGTAAGAATCTTGACCCAAGATAATAAAGAAGAGAAGAGTTGGTGGACATAGCCCCAGGGTGGTGGTGAACCACGTACATGCTGTGTTGCTATGCTTTGTGCGATCTATTGATGTGTTTATGTGTTTACTTGCTTAGTGCTTCAATATAGATGAATGATAGATATATCTGTTGAATCTATGTGCTTAATAATATGGATGGATGTTAAATTTGACTTACGTACACATGGTTAGTGCTTAAATACCTTAGATTTGAATGAGTACTGCGTTGTTATGTAATTAGGGTTTAACTGCGTTGTAACTAAGAGTTGAATATTGATGAATGTTAACTGCTGAGTGCTCTGTTAAGTGATTAGAATCATAGATCTGTGTCCCAACTAAGGTTGCAGACACTCGAGTCCTGCAACCACCCTTGCCTCTACCTTGGGTGAGACTTCATCTGCTTCGCAGGTGTTGCTGAAAGGTCTGGTAGTTAGGGTTTTGTTGGTGCATTGTTGTAGCATTGAACCCTGGGTCTACCCCTGTGCCAACAAGCCCTCACGCAACAGAGGAACGAGATGATGGATAGTTTCACTCAAATCCTTCGGCGGCTACCAACAGGCGATGCATCTTCCTCGAGCAGAGGCGTCACCCCCTTCAAGGTATAAATCAACTTCAATATTCCTATATTTGAAGGTCAGATAGGTGCAGATGTTGTAGACAAGTGGTTGAATCTACTAAAAGAGTATTTTTATGTCCATAACTTTTGAAATAGAGAAACAATTACTTTTGCGCTCCTCAAAGTTGTTCCCCATGTTAAAGATTGGTGGGAAACTTTCTGTGAGCAAAAGGAAACGAAAGAACCCTCATTATTTACAGTCGCGTCCACCTGGGAATCCTTTAGGGATGTTATTAAGGAAAAATACTACCCTGTCGAAAGTTATGATCATTTGTATACCAAATGGACCACACTGCGGCAAGAAAGAGACCAAGCCGTTCCAGATTTCACACATATCTTCCATACCCTGTGCACCAAGATAGGCATCAAAGATTCAGAGCGACATTTGGTGCTCATGTATCGTGGTGCTCTGCATAGATACATCCAAACCGAAATGGAATTTTTGGACATCTCATCCTTGGGTGCGGCCTATCGATATGCCGTCAAAATCGAGCAAAAGCTCAAATAAAAGATGTGACAATTTGGGCCTGGGAACCCCTTGCAGTAAAAACCAGGAAAGGGTGGCCTTAACCTACAGAACAAAGGACAGAGAGAATATGGACATTATCAGGACAACTAGTCCAAGCCGTAAGAAAATAAGGACACTGAAAAGACAAAGAAGGATACCGAGAAGTGATGCGACTTCCATAAGATCCCTTGGAATAACATTGTTGATTGTTGCTCAAATCAGTCGTTGGTGGCTGAAGTGAAAGCCTCTGAATCAGATGCGGGTTCTGACTCTAAGTTAGAACCAGAAAGGGGAAGACGAATCATTGAAACAAAACCCAGTGCCATCATTTCTACCACCAATATCTAGCCTGGTGAACCAGACGAGCCAGAAGAAGGCCAACGTCTTTTCCATTCGCAGATGTGGGTAAAAGGCACCCCGCTGCACTTCATCATTGATAGCGGTAGCCGGAAGAACATCATCTCAGTAGAGGTCGTCAAGTGGTTGGCCTTGTTGACAATTCCACACCTGCAACCCTCCACCATTAGATGGCTCTGCCAAGGAAGCGATCTCCGCGTCAACCAACAATGTCGAYTGTCGTACGACATCAAGTCCTTCAAAGACGAGGTATTTTTTGATGTTTCTCCTCTCGAAGTTTGTAATGTTATTTTGGGCCAACCTTATTTATGGAAACATCATGTTGTATATGAGTCTAGGCCTCATAGTGTTATTATTACTTTGAACAGGATACCCGAGGCAGTCCCTCCTAGTGTTATTTCCTTGATCTCTGCCAAGCAATGCAGGAAGGTCATCTCTCAGACCGGGAAATTTGTCTTCTTCATGATTTGATCTCAGAGTAATAGAAAGATCGCAACCACATCTAGGGCCTCCACGACCGATCTATCCACACAACAAAAGAAAGTGGATAAGGTCGTGGAAGAATACTCATATATCTTCTCCTCTCCTACAGGGGTACCTCTGCACTACCAAGTCAAGCATCCCATCGATCTGACCCTAAGCGCACTGCTAACCAATGGGCCGGTATTGCCACTCTCTATTGTAAAATGAGGAGATCAAGAGGTAGATCCAAGAAATTCTCCACAAGGGGCAGATCCTTCTCAGCTCATCTCCTTGTGGGAGCCAAATCGCACTGGTGCAGAAGAAAGACGAAACATGGAGACTCTGCATTGATTACCGAGCTCTGAATAAAATAACAGTTCGAAACCAGTACTCGATTCCTCGAATCGAAGACCTCCTTGATCAGCTCACGGGGGCCAAATACTTCAGTAAGATTGATCTGAAGTCTGGCTACCACCAGGTCCCAATAACAGATAGATGTATGGAAGACCACCTTCAAGTCAAAACAAGGTATTTTTGAATGGTTGGTCATGACCTTTGGTTTAACAAATGCTCCAACAATGTTTATGAGGATGATGGATGATATCCTGTGACCTTTCACCAGTACTTTTGTAGTGGTGTATCTGGATGACATCCTCATCTACAACAAGACTTGGGCAGAACACTTGCAACATATTCAGTAGGTTCTGCACACCCTGCAACAACACAAACTATATGCAAACTTGGAAAAATGCTCCTTTGGCATGGACAAGGTCCATTACTTAGGCTATATTGTTGATCAACATGGTGTGCATGTGGATCCAACCAGGATCCAAGTCATCCATGATTGGCCAGCCCCAACCACACTCACTGAGCTTCAGAGCTTCTTGGGCCTCACCAATTTCTATCACAGGTTCATGTTGGGATTCTCTCATATCGCATGGGCCCTCAGCCAAGTAACCAGGGGTGGCGGTAAGGCACAATTTGTGTGGGGCATGTCCCAACAACAAGCCTTCGATGACTTGAAGCAACATTTGTGATCATCCCCAGTACTTTCATTACCGGACCTGCAACATCCCTTTGATATTGAGACAGATGCTTCAAACTATGTTGTGGGCATCATTTTCACTCAACACGACCACCCCGTCGTGTATCATAGTGAGACACTATCAGATGTTGTCCATAAGTACCCTACTTACAACAAAAAAATGTAATCCATTGTGCAAGCTTGTCGCCAGTGGAGACATTACATTCTGGGGAAGGAGACAGTCATCCACACTGATCACAAGCCACTACAGTTCATGCAGACCCAAGGCAAATTGCAGAATGATTGCCATCAAAAGTGGTCCACATACTTACAATAGTTCAACCTCAACATCAAGTATAAAACATGAAGTACCAACTGAGTTTTTTATTGCCTCAGCCAAAATCCAACGGAGACACTCACCATGGTGCTAGACTCTTACAGCCATGAGACCTCTAGATGTCCCCACCCCTATGAGACAAACCTTGAATTCTCCACCACCTACCAAATGTTGGGAGCAAACTCAGTGGTCGCTAATTTCCATCTTCATGACGGGTTGTTGTGTTGTCTTGGACATCTATGTGTTCCATCAAGAGAGCGCGTGAAGCTGATTTGGGAAGCTCACTACGGTTGGGTGGCAGGACACTTTGGGGTCGAAAAGACAGTGGCAATGTTGCAGAAACATTTCTACTGGCTAAAACTTCGACAGGATGTCGACAAGTATATCAGGTCCTGCATCGCCTGTGTTATTGCCAAACCGACCACTAAGAAGAAAGGCCTATACACCCCTCTACCTACTCCTGACAAGCCATGGGAATCCATCTCAATGGACTACATGTCGGGCTTCCCGTCCACCAAGAGGGTCAAGATTGTGTTTTTGTGGTTGTTGATCGCTTTTCTAAGATGGCGATTATGGCCGCCTGCAAGAAGAACATCACTGCAGAGGCCACTGCCAAGCTCTTCTTTGAACGCGTCTGGGTACACTTTGGGATCCCATAAACCATTGTCTCAGATCGGGACATTCGTTTCCTCAACACATTCTGGTCGAGGCTCTGGTCACTACTGGATACCAAGCTCACCAAATCCATTGCCTTCCACCCCCAGACGGATGTCCAAACTAAGGTTGTCAATCAGATGATCGTACATATCTTGTGCATGAACAATTCCAAGCACCCCCGCACATGGGATGAGAGTCTTCCCTATGTCCAACATATCTGCAACCGAGACCTGCATAGATCAACTGGCCACAACCCCTTTCAGGTGGGGTTGGGATTCCAACCATTGGGCCCCATGGATGTTGCAGTACCCCTGGTGAACACCTCGACCGACTCGTCCCTTGCTCCACCAGAAAGTAACAAAGCTACCTGACTCATTGAGCAGATCCAACACATCTGCCAATAGTTTCAAGATATTTTACAGAAGTCCAATGCCAAGTACAAACAACGCCATGATCAACACCAGGTGCCACATAAGTTTCAGGTGGGCGACAAAGTTTGGTTGCACTTGCAGAAAGAACGCCTTACAGGGCCCCATCGGAAGCTTCGCCCACTACGGTATGAGCCATACACCATCACCAAGGCTGTGGGTGAAAATTCTTTTGTGCTCAACATTCCCCTTTTTCTTGGCCTGCACCCAGTCTTCAACATGGTTGTCCTTCGACCATATTTCCCACCATTATTGGACACCTCAGAGATAACAAAGCAGTTGACACCAATAGAGCTCAACCCTGACTGACTGCATGCAACATACATCCAATAATCATATTGTGGACACAAAGATCAAGGGCACCCAACATCAAAGGATCCAACTTTATCGAGTTGTCAAAGAAAGGCAACTCTTGCACCAAGGCAAGTGGCTCACCCGGGGCCAAATTCAACAGAAGTTTCCTCATCTAATGGGGGAAATCAACGCAATGGAGACCATTACTTCCTAAGGGGGGAGGATTGATCCAAATGGATGTCGATGGCGTCCCACCTATTCCAACTGGTTCATTTTGGTAGTTTTCGAGTTTGGCAATTTTTTTTCCTAGTTTTCGGGTCCCTGACTTGTGGGGCTGTTTTGAGGCCCTAAACAATGTTTTTAGGGCTCGCCATAGTCAGAAATTCCCTTATATAGAACTTTCCAACGGGCTATCATGCACCTAAAACGAAGATCGTATGCAAAAGTTACGACCTTGGGAAGTTGATGTACTAACTTACCCAAATGGGGCCCACATGACTTTTGGCACTTCATCTCCTAGGGTTAGGTTTTTGGATGTCTAGGGTTTTTGACATTCCTGTTTATTGTAAAAAGGCCTTCATAGCCTCATTGTAATCATCTTCTTTCGAATGAGCGCGGTCGTCACATCTCTTCTCAAAGATAAACTGCCACCATTCCAACAAGCTTGTTTTTCGCTGCACTTTACAATTTCAGCTTATTTCCTTATTGAATAGAAAACCATTTTTACTGTATCTCTGTTATTCTGTTTTAAGCATATTTTAATAATCTGTATTCATTTCGTTCTGCTCATAAAATCCGGATCACAACTCTCCTACCTTCTGATGTGACTTAAAGATGGAGATGGATATGGAGAGTCTTTTTCCTTGTAATCTACTAAGTCTAGGTCCTCCATAACACTAAGTGATGGCCATACCTCGCAACAACAAAACCCCTAGCTAAGAATTCATATATATGGAAACCCTCAATCATACAAACATAGCCATACTATAGTTGAATATCAAGTGCAAGGTTCTATTATGATATATGGAATAATTGAGCCATTAGCTTAATGAGGGCATAACGTTCTCAAGTGGACTCCGTTTGAGGAAACAAAACCATCGTTTGAAAGCCATCAAATCATATAATGTAGTAAACACCTCTAGGACATATGCCTTTGAGTTGAAGACCCCAAAATTACACTTCATTCACTGTGAATCAAAGGATTGAATTTTCAGTGTTGGTATGTTAGTGCGATTTTTTGGATTTGTCCTAAACCGACCCTTTTAGGTCCCAAATTGTATATTCCCAATTCTAGAGCATAATTAAAGTCATATGATGACTATGTAGATCTATTTTGGATCACTTGGCATAGGTGGTAAAACCATAACAATTGACTTTCAAAGTCAAGGAGATGAAAGCACTAAAAGGATTGTCCATAACCATTAGTGTTGCAAGACCCCAATATTCCAAAGGAAGACTAGGAAAATTGACCCCTAGTGGAAACATCATTAGAGCTTTTGTATTTGAGTTGAGGTTAAGCTACCAAGGTTTCAAAATAATCCCTCCAAATTTGGAAACTAAAGCTTTTGTGTACCATGTA
>SNQJ01S0010977.1:161703-175676 GCA_010110895.2 Picea sitchensis
AAAAAAAAACCTCATGTTTGTGGACAAATATTAATTGATCTCTCCAAAAAGCAACATCCAACATTGCTTGTTAGATATTTAAACAATGCTTGTGCAATTTGTTCTTCTCTATAGGTAAAAACATAAGCACCTAAATACCCAATATTTCCTAATTTTGTATTAAACTAGTCAAGTTTCATCTTAACTTTGGATCTATTAAATGTCGAGAATGATCAAATGCCCAAAGTGCAATATCTCTAATGATGCAAAAACTTGAGGAATTTATACCTTGAGGGATTTGATCCCTTGCCTTGCTTTAATAGATCTGAGGTTAAGATGAATCTAGGCTAATCGTTATGAATAATTTATTATATTCAACTTACTTATTTCACAATTTTTTATTTATTTTATTGTGTTATTTTAGTTTTTAGGCCAACACATGCTAGCCTCAATGCTACACCCTTATGTTACACATAGCCAACACCTAGGCTAGAGAATGTGCCTCTTGATGTAGTAATATCTCGGAGTGGGCCTAATGGTTAAGAATACATGTTTCCTCCTTGGCGGTCATAGGTGTTTCCTCCTTGGTGGTCATAGGTTTCAATTCATAGAGGGGTAGAGTATGTGCACCTCCATAGACTAAACAGTTAAATCGCTACACAAAGGGATCCCTTGTCTGACAAGCAAAAGGATCTCATATATCAATTTGGCCTTTGGTTAGGCCACCACCTTAAATTGGATTACTATTATTATTATTGATCTGTGTTTGCACTTTTATTTGAGCCATAATTTGATAATACTAATACTAATAATCTATTTTTAAGGTCACGACCAAACACCAAATTGGTGTATGAGACCCCCTTGTTTGTGGGACAAGCGACCCCCTCCACACAACGATTTGACTGCTAAAGTCTACAGAGGTATACATACCTTCCCACCTCTGAATTTGATCATGTGACCTCCAACGAACATGTTCTTACCCATTAGGCCCACTCAAGTTGTATCCTATTAGTTGTCACCTTATTAATCATTTTATTGTGGCCTTGAGAGACACATTTTACTACCTAAATAAATCTGTAACACATGTCACACAATAAATAAAAAATAAAATATTATTAATAATAAATCAATTTAAAAAAAAATCAAAATCATAATTTTTTTGTTTTTTAAATAAACTAAATTAAGTTGGACTAATCTTTACCCTTGGTCTATCACATGCTGGAGACATCAGATTATTCAAAGTAGGGTTCTCCAGAATTTCAATTTCCTATTTGCATGATTTAAAATTATGGTTCCTCATTTTTTTTAAAACATTGTACGCCCCTACTCTCTACTAAGCGTTCATGGGACCATGGCCTGAGCTCTCGAAGCGGCATTTCACCAATCAAAGAATCTCGCGAAAGTTAGCGAGGCTTTCGCAATTTTGAAATTGAAGCATGGGAGCATGGCCTGAGCTCTCGAAGCGGGATTTCACCAATCAAAGAATCTCGCGGAAGTTAGCGAGGCTTTCGCAATTTTGAAATTGAAGTATGGGACCATGGCTTGAGCTCTGGAAGCAGCATTTCACCAATCAAAGAATCTCGCGGAAGTTAGCGAGGCTTTCACAATTTTGAAATTGAAGTACCAGCGCAGGGAGATATATATCCAGCTGTTGGAAGGGTTTATGGAGCTTACAAAACCCACTTCTGCTTTCATTGGAACTCCTACATTCCAATCTTCACATCCTTAATCTCAACGAGCACAGGAATTAAATAACGAAAACTCGTTCGCATACAGCATTTTGTCTCATCTCTTTGGTTTCTTCTCCTTCGCCTGAACTGGATTTCACTGTGGTTCTGATTTGGGTTTTCAATTCTCTTTGCTGGGCACTCGGCCTTTTCACAATGAATCCTTCCAAGGTCAGAATCCCGCTCATTTATAGCTTCCTTATCAGTTTTCGAGGGGCTTGATTATCCGATAGTAATTTACTGCTCTGTATTTCTCTTTGCAGCAAGCCAAATTTGGGATCGAGAATAGGGAGGCGAAGCCCAACAAGCAGAATCAGCTCTCTGACAAGAAAATGCCGAGGTAGATTCAGCCTCCCAATACGACGCCCTCATCTTTTGCAGATATTTTGGGGTGGTACCGTTTAGAGTTAACAATTAGAATTGGGTGTGTAGGAAGTTTGGTGTCGATCTCAAAAACAAGAGTGCTACAACAAGGGCATCGTCCATGGTATGTACATCATCTGTGGTTGTATAATTTGTGTGTGATTAAACAGCTGTCATCATCTGTGGTTGTATAATTTGTGTGTGATTAAACAGTTGTCTGATTTATCATGTAGTAATTCCCAGATGTTAGTAATGCAGCATCAGGTGAATGATTTAATTTCTGAGATTTATACGTTGGCCTTTGGTTCAAATGGGTAACTGAGTGTGGGAATATCGAGGTCAATAAGAGGGCTCTTTGCTTTCCTGTTTAGTGGGTTGGTTTACATGTATTTATTTTACTTCTGTGGGTTTTGTTTTGCTGCCATTCAGCCATTGGGGCCACATAGAAACAAACCATTGGGGCCACATAGAAACAAAGATGAAAAGGGAAGCATTAGATCAATATTGGATTCAAAATTTAAGCATGTACAACACATGCCTTCTACTACTGGCCTCTCTGGTAAACTCACTTCGGCGTCAGGGAGATCACCAAGGCCTTCAAATGTTGTCATCTTAGGAAAATCTGTTCCATCCAGGTATAGGCTCTGGCCACCTATAGCTAAGGGTGTCTCAAGAAGAGTCCCAGTGACTGATGCGTCAAAAAGGAAGACCAGGCTTCAAAGAGCTTTTACATCAACACTGACTGCCAGAAGTGAGGTTAGGAGCATCTGGTCTACTGGCCTTAGTGTAGATGGTGTTTTTTATTCACAGAGTTTTACTGTTATCTTTTGCAAGAGCAAGTGAAGGGTTTATCTAATCCATATATCCAATTACCATCTAATGATTTCAATTTAAACAGCTTGCATCTGGAGTCATTGAGCGGAATGTCATGGAAGAGGAGGGGGACTTGCCCAACATTGACGAAGCAGATTATGAAAATCAACTTGCTGTAGTTGAATATGTTCAAGACATTTACCATTTCCATCGGTATACAGAGGTATGTCCCTTTTGTCATGGGAGCCTTGCAAACTGTTTTTGTTACTATTCGAAATAACAACATCTTGTCTTGGAATAATACAATTTTTTAACTATTTTAACTTTTTATTAAACTGGACTGCTGCTGAAGTGTCATTTAAACAACTTTATCAGCCACTGTCTGATAACTGCATATAGTATGCTATGATTACGCAGTGTGTGTCTGTGCCATACAAGAATATCTCCACTGGAGAATTAGTGTCCATTTAAGCATCAGGGAAGGTTATAATTTATGATCAACGAATTTAGCAAGCCTTAATCCATATCTATTGTGTAGATTCAGCTCTGAATAAGTAGTTGTATAATTTGTTTCGTTTTTTTGTCTGCTGTGTTTGTTGTATTGCAGGCATGCAACTATCTCTCATCAAACTACATGTTAAGCCAAGCTGATATCAACCAGAAGATGCGGGGACTAGTTATTGACTGGCTTATTGATGTACTCGATTAAAACATATTGATGTCTATCTGTTTCTGTAATAAACTTTTCGTACCTTTCTATTGATAATTTCCTGACATAAAAAATTTGCACTTGCAGGTGCATCGAGAGTTTGAGTTAATGCATGAGACACTTTTTCTCATGATAAACCTGATTGATAGATTTCTTTCTATGGTGTACACTATTACGAGAAAGGATCTTCTACTAGTGGGTTTGACTGCCATGCTAGTTGCTGCCAAATATGAAGAGATTTGGGCTCCCAAGGTGGTAAACATTGACAAGGAGGGGAAGTCCCTTGTTAAGCTGAAGCTTATATTGACTTGTTTTCAACTAAAAACTTGTTTTCTGTGCCCTTGATTTGGCATCTAGAATAAGGGCTTTACATTCTAACTTATTTTGTTTAAGGGCTTTACAGGTTAAGGAATTTATTACAATATCAAACAATGTTTACACATGTGGTGAAGTTGTCTCTATGGTGAGATTTTGCTTTCTCACGTTAATGTCTCATAGTGATACTTGTGCCATATGATTCTCCCATATTTTGAGCCTGATATTTCTCATTGTCTAATAATTCAGATTTGAAATTGTTTTCTTTGCTTCATTTTCTTTAGGAGAAATTGATGCTCAACAAACTAAGATTCAATTTGTCTGTACCAACTCCCTTTGTTTTCATGAAAAGGTTTCTAAAGGCTGCTCAAGCTGATAAGAAGGTATTCTATTTTGCTTGAAATTTTGATGCATATTCAAATGGCATTGGGCCTCACTGGTGTTATGAAATGCATTCCATTTTCGATGTGTTGGATGAGAGGCATCAAGGACCATTTTGTTCTAAGCTTCCATAAATGGGATCTTCATAAATTTAATGCTCTTTTGGGTTTGTTTCCGTGGATCAGCTTGAGGAGCTGGCATTCTATCTTGTTGAACTATGCCTGGTTGAGTATGAAGCATTGAAATGGAAACCATCTATGCTGGCAGCCTCTGCTATATACACAGCACAACATATCTTGCAAAGGATGCCAGCTTGGACAAGACTGCTTCAGAAGCATGCACACTATAGAGAATCAGAACTCAAGTAAATCTTGAATACCCCATTATTGTCTTTTACATCCTAGTATTTCCTACTCGATTTGTATTCAAGTACAGGGTCTGTAATAGTTTCTGGTGCATGCAAACGTGCTAGAATTACATGCTTTCTTTTTATGCAGAAAGTTTTTGACTTTCTTGTCATTTGGGTTATATGATTGGAATCTCTAGTATATAAAAGAGGGCTTGAACGTTTGATTTCTTTGTGCAGGGAATGTGGTGATATGATTGCAGGATTCCATGAGAATGCAGAAGAGGGTGATTTGAAGGCCGTGTATAATAAGTATTCAAGTTCACAATTTGGGGGTGTAGCAAAACTAACGTTTGTTGCTTCTCCGCTGCTTGGAAATTAGCCCCTTGTGCAGGTTGCCAGTTTTTATGCTTTGTACTATTAATCCCCCATCTTTGTAGATAATTTCAAGTACAATCAATCCCCCATCTTTGTAGATAATGTCAAGTACAATCAAGTTACAAGTTTTTTAATGTCAAGGGTGAATTGCTGACATGGATTGTAGAGATTAAATACTGGAATTAATTTCTTTTCTCTTAATCCATAAGGGTAAATGCCCAATTAATCTTTTGAAAACTTTAGAGCTGTTTCAACTGTAATTATTGCAAGAATTTTTACTAAACATGCAATGTTTTTGGAGCTGTTTCTACTCTAATTGCAATAGAGTTGGTTGCACACCTATTATTTTTGGAGCTGATTCATCTGTAATTATTGCAATAATTTTAACTGAACATCTATTATTTGGAAAACCCCTTTTCCGAGATTTCAGGGTTTCAAAGAATTTGGATATATTGAACAAAAATTAAATATTGAAACCTCATATGCAATTAAATTAAATTAAATATTAAATATTGAGCAGAAGGCATACAAACCTCCATATGCAAGATAGAAACCAATTTAGGTTCTCAATATTGAAAAAGGCATGCAAACCTCCATATGCAAGATAGAAAACAATTTAGGTTCTCAATATTTAAAAAGGCGTGCAAACCTCCACATGCAAGAAAGAGGCTAAGTTAGGATGTTGGCTGCACACCTATTATTTTTGGAGATGATTCATCTGTAATTATTGCAATAATTTTAACTGAACATCTATTATTTGGAAAACTCATTTTCCAAGATTTCAGTGTTTCAAAGAATTTGGGTATATTGAACACACATTAAATATTGAAAAAAAGGCATACAAACCTCCATAGGCAAGATGGAGACCATTTTAGGTTCTCAATATTGAAAAAGGCATGCAAACCTCAATATGCAAGATAGAGACCAATTTAGGTTCTCAATATTGAAAAAATCATGCAAACCTCTATATGCAAGAAAACAGGTGCCTCCATATGCAAGAAAAGAGGCCAAGTTAGGATGTTAGCTGCATACCTATTATATTTGGAGCCGATTCATTTGTAATTATTGCAATAATTTTAACTGAACATCTATTATTTGGAAAACCCCTTTTTTAAGATTTCAGGGTTTCAAAGAATTTGGGTATATTGAACACATTAAATATTGAAAAAAAAGCATACTAACCTCCTTATGCAAGATAGGGAGCAATTTAGGTTCTCAATATTGAAAAATGCATGCAAACCTCGATATGCAATACAAAAACCATTTTAGGTTCTCAATATTGAAAAATGCATGCAAAATCTCCATATTCAAGAGAGAAATAAAGTTAGGATCTCAATATTTTCAAAATTTCAATGCGGTGTGTATGTTGGGAGGTACCATGCCTAAATTAAATGAAAGAGTCAATGAATAAGAAGCTTCTTTGAAGGGGCAACCTCCTATCACAATATATCAAATGCAAATCAAATGAATATCCAAGATCTATATATAGAAGACAAACAGGGCTAGAAAGCAATAATAAACCAATATGAATATAATTAATGTAATGATAATGAATAAGTGTTATGGTTAGGGGCTTAATATGCCCCCCCCTCTTCAAGAAAGTGTTTCTGTCAATGTCCATCAACAACAGAGGCTTCTATATTACGAAATCATCTTCCCAAGTCACATCTTCTTTTGGCACGTTACTCCACTTTATGATGTATTCAGTGATTGCTTAGGTCCTTAGTTGCTCGATTTGTTTTTTAGTGATTATTTCAAGGTCTAATATGATTTTTCTCTCTTCATCAAGTATTGGAGAAATGGTTTCAACTAGAATCTTGTCATTGATTACCTTCTTTAGACAAGAAACATGAAAGACAAGATGTACATGTGAAGGAGTCAACTCCAATTTATTTTTCGATATTGCCAATCCTTTGCAGTGCCTTATAGGGACCATAGTACTTGGGCACTAATTTATTCCTTATTTTGGTGCTTGAGTGACACATGTTTGTATAGTTCCACCAAAAATGCCCAATCCCCCACTTCAAAGTGTCTTTCAGTGCAATGCTGATCTGATTGTTGTTTCATCTTGTTTTGTGATGCAACCAAGTTTTGTCCATCAATAATTGGAGAACCTCTTGTTGGTGCTGGATGTGATCCTCCACTACTTGAACCTTAGGTTTCTCTCTCAGGGGTGATGTGATTGATGGAGGATGATACCCATAGAGTTCCATAAATGGGGACATTTTGGATTAAGTATTGAAAGAAGTGTTGTATTGCCATTCTGCCAAACGTACCACTTGACCCATTGTGATTGTTTATCAAATGCAAAACAACAAAGACAATATTTTGGACATTTATTCACAATCATTGTTTTTCCATCTGATTGGGATGTTAAGAAGAGACATGAGCCAGTTCAATACCCAAACAAGAGCACAAACTAGTCAAAAACTTACTAATGAAAATGGGATCTCTGTCACTTACAATAATCGTGGGGTTTCCATGTAGCTTCTCAACCTATGATCAAATCCATAGAGACCTCCTCCTAATGCTGACTTAGTATGGCTAAAGTTCTAGAAGACATGGGGTCTTGATCATCTCTCCTTTGTTTGGTTAGCAAACAATACACTCCATTACAAAATTTTGAACATCAACTTTTTAGACCTTCTCCAAAATAGTTCCTTCTTGATCACGTGATAAGTTTTTAGAAATCTGAGTGTCCACCTGTGAGAGAAGTGAAATGTTCACAATGACCTTCTATTTGAGTTGGGAATTCTTATAAATATAGGTGATCCTCATACCATAGTGAATCACTCTTCCACACAAATTTATTTGATGCACTAGGGTCATGTTGAAGTCATTGAACGAGTTTCCATGTCACTTGTCTTGTTGCAGATCTGTCCTTACTTCTTTCACCTAATAATCTTGTAGAATGGAAATAGCACAAGTTAAGGCCCAATTGTCCTCTTCTTTCCTTGAAAGTGCATTTTCCACCACATTCCCTTTCCCTTTTTTTGTAGATAAATTCAAATTCATAACCTAGCATCTTTGTGACCCATTTTTGTTTCTCTTCTGAAGATTATTGTTGTTCTAAGAAGTACTTCAACCTATCATGATTTATTTTTACCTTCAAGTGTCTTCTTATTAGGCAAGGATGCCATTTCTTAACTATGTGTAGTAAGGAACACATTTCCTTTTCATAAATGAGTTTAAGTAACTTCTTTCATTTAATTTGGCAACTTTCATAGCTATTTTGTTCTTGCATTAAAACTACACCAATTCCATCCCTAGAGGCATCACACTCCACAATAAGATTTTTTGTGAAGTCAAGTGTGGCCAAGATAGGAGTGCTACTTATTTTCATCTTAATTTTCTCAAATCCCTGGGTTGCTTCTTGAGTAAAAAAAAACATATTTTTTCCAATAATTTTGTTAGAGTTGTCATTGGATCATAGTTCTTAACAAACTTGTCAGAATAATGTGTGAATTGTAAGAACCCCCTAAGACTCTTTAGTGTCTTCAGAATTATCCATTTAATCATAGATCTAATTTTGTTAGGATCCACCTTGACACCTTCATGAGATATAATATGCCCCAAATATTCCATTTTTCGAGTCCCAAAGGCACAATTGGAAGGCTTTTCATATAGTTGTTGCTCCTCTAGTGTTTTGAAGACCATGTCAACATGTTGTACATGCTCTTTCCAAGATTTTTTATAAATCAATATATCATAAAAAAATATCAACATAAATCTTTTGAGGAAGGGATTGAAATATAATTCATCAAGCTATGTGTCACATCCCCATAGTCTGCCTACCCGAATCTTGCGATCATGCACCTCTTTAGGGTGTGTGGAAGCGCAACATTTCTCACTTGGCTACTTGGAAACACCAAAGCTACTTTGTTTGTACTACGCCTCTTCACCTAGAGCATACCCATACTTTATTCTAGGCTATGGACGAGTCACACTCCTACTCTAGTGCACCTCTTATATACTTAGACAAATTGTTAACATTTTTAACACTTAGTCATTTAAGCATTCATCCATGAAACAAAGAGAACACTTGGAAAAAAAACAAGAGACACAAATATAGTGTGGACGACACAAAAGGTTCTTAACACCCGATTAAGTCTTATTATTGCGAAACAATTACAATATGAGCACTATCGTCTCGACTTACAACTTGGGTAGATTCACACGACTTGCCTCACCTCAACAAGACACTCATACATATATTCATCACACAGAGACTTGTCCATTGTAACAACTTTCACAACTCTTGCGGAGCACCTCAAACGTGCGTCCACCACACACAAGCCTTTGCACATACCTACGTTTTTGTCTCATAGGATGCCTCCCTCAGACTCGTAACACGATTTCCTCAAACTCAGCCCAAAAGAAGGTCGCCCCAACTCTATCCACAAAATAACCTTAAGGTAGCACAAGTCCTCCCATGCAAAGTGACTTGGCTCCTTGAGGGAGCTCGCCCCTCTTCATCCAAGTTTGCCTCAGAATCACAGAGCTGATAATTCTCTCCTTGTTTTTCAAACATTCCTTCCTTCGTTGTGTACCTTTTTTCTCTTATATGGACTCCAAAGGTCACCATTTCCAATCGTCGTGTCCTTTGGGTGTGCCGCGCCACTTCATGAATCATCATTCCCAACCTTGGTGCGATCCTCATTCGATGCATCCCAACCTGTTTGGTGCACCCCTTCTCTTGGTTGCTTCATGCTTAGGCAATCCCCTTGGCATGTTTGCATGCTTAAGGTGCCCACTTTCCCAATCGATGCGACTCTTGGGTGCCAGAGCAACCCCAAGTTCTGTCTCCTTGATGACTTGGGCGAGGGTCTCTGTGCCCTTCTAGCCAAAGACCTTACATCTTACCTCACCTCAAGTCGTTCCCATCCTCGAAAAAATACACAAAATTTATGATCTCCAAGTCTCTGCCTGAACTCATGCCCCCATCACAACTAAGTCCATTGGAAACTCCAAGTTTTGTGCCAACTGGAAACCCCAAATTTTTGTCAAATGGAAACCCCAAGTTTCAAACTTGCACTACAATCATCTGCAAATTGTGCAACTATCCACACTACTCTCTACCCAAATTTGTGTGTGACCAATCAATCCACTACGATGAAAGGACGTATCCTCCCCAACTCTATCCATAATGCCTAAGTTGCCACTGTCCTACTGCTACAATCACACTCTGACCTACTATAGATGTAGCTTTAACCGCTACCGCAACCTCTATCAAAAATTAAAAAATGTCTAAGTGTTGAACTCTTGTTATCTTGTTGTTGCGCCTGTTATAGCACAAGTTGTAGGTTGGGAAAAGCCCGACCCAACCACAAAACAAGTGCTACAACTTGAGAATCCTACACCCAATATCACCTCGATGTAGGTCCTACACTTCAAGGGTGACTAGGCCACTCTAGGGAGGTGATCTTGGTGACCCTAGGGGGATTGAGATGGAGATGGAGGGAAATGGAAGTGAAGCCTCTATAGGTCAAGTCTAAGTGTAATAAAAGGCATGGAGAGATGTCTTGTAGGTAAAGTAATTGTTTCCCCACAGGTATAGTATTTCTCTGGATGATTGTACCTTCCCGAGACACAAGAAAATCCAACTTGCAATGATATATGTTAGTATGGATCAACGAGTTAAGATTTATGTCCCTAATTTGCAGTAGTAGATGACAGTTTGTATCAGCAAGTAAGACATTCAAATTGGCATGTAAAGCATGAGATCAATCAACAATATTATCAATGAATTAGGCAATCAATTATGACTGAAAAATGGCACTATGAGGTTGAATAAAGCAAGTTCAAGTTATAACATGTGTTTTCTGCAGAAAATTGTAGCCTTATGGATGTAGAATTCAATGTCATGCAACAACAAAATTAACCATCAAAAGATGCCAACAATTATCCCAAACGATGTGCCCTAGTTAGTAGACTAGGTGAGTGAAGTTAGAGAGCTAGTCTAGGGTTAGTTTAGGAGTTATGAGAGTGTAAGTAACTAGGGTTATGCAGCCCTAATGGCTGTAGTTTAAAGTTTGTAACATAAATTAGAGTGTTGGGAGAGAGGGGATGCCCTAGTGGCGGGAAACTCCTCTCAATGAGACAAATCAACTTCAAGCAAGAAACCTTCCGAAAGACCAAAACATATGTTTCCCAAGGCAATGATTTTATATCTCCAATGCAAAAAAGAGTATGGCTAGTGCCTTTACTATTGGGTTAATGGAGTCAAAAGGAGCTTAGAGAAACTACCTCCTTAGGGGCATAAGCCCTTTTTACTTCCCAAGGCAAGTTTCTCTAAGCTAGGGTTTAAGCTAAGAGGGTGTATTCCCTTATACTTCTCTTAGCAAACCCTTGTTAAAGCAATAAGATGAAGCATAAAGTGATGAAGCCTAAGGTGGGGGTGTATGCCCTTATACTTCCCACCTAGTTCCTAGCACAATAACCTTGACTTGAAACAAATGATAGAAAGAAAGTAAAAACCATACCAATTCAAGGAAAAATGCCAAGATAATCCACCACAATAGCAATATAATAGTCTTCCAAGGCTAGCACATCACTTCTTCCATCAACCATTCATAAGTATATCCATACACAAGTGCAAAATATATAAAAGAGCCAAGATAGTTGAAAATTTCAGACCAAGGCCTCTCACAAGAGGGAGAGTTATCTTAAAATGAGATCCTACAATCTCTATTTATACAAAATGTAGCTAACATAGTTTGTCCACAAATTAAGGAGTAAAACACAAGATTAGGGGTCAACAACCCTAATATTTCCCCCTTAAAAAAGTAATATTAAACAATTCACTTAAAATTTCACTTTTTGCACAAATAAAACCCTAATTTAGGACGTCAACCCTTTAGGGGACATTTTACCACTTTGATGAAGTCGTTGGTGTTGGAGAAGCATGGATAGGCCTCCAAAGGCCACATGTCAATCATCTAAGAACTCTCATCATGGTGAAGACCCTTATCCTCCTCAAATGTCCATGTGTCAAAGAGTGGCACCTCACCACCATGCCCTAGCCCCCAATATCACGACCTCAAGCTCAAAAGTGGAATGTTTTTCCCCTCCTCGAAAAATTGTTTAGCAAGAAAGGGGTGGGATAGGTTGTCCAAGTCATCATCAATGCCATCCAAGTCTGATCTCTCTCATCTGGCATGGGGGCCCATGGCATCCAACCTGTGGGATTGTATCCTCATGGAAGCCAAGCTAGGCTTGTTCTCCCAAAATTGTCCACCAAATAGGTCCTGCAAAGACAAATGAACATGCCTTCCACAGATCTCAAGTCATAACATCATGATAAGTGAATCTAATCAATAAATAAGCCATCCAATCATGTGCGTCAAAGATCACTATATCAAACAATTAACAACTCAAAGACACTATGCGACTTGTCAAGCTTAAATATGGGAGGGTTGACGAGGTGTCCTATTGGGTAGGTCTTTCCCTAGGTCAAGGAGAGATTCCAAGATATCCCTCTCTAAGCCATGTAAAGTGGATGAAGTGGTAGGGGTCAAGACTCAGTGGGAATAGGTCTCATGACATACACAGGGTTATAGTTTCTCATTCATGGGTGCCTTTGTAGAGGGTGTGTGGTACCTTCATCCGCAATGCCCTTTTTCCAAGCCCATAAATTGCCTTTTATCTTTCTTTCTTTGTATTTTCTTTCATAATAGCATAAGGAGAGATCGAAGGTTACTGCCCTGGCGTGGTGACCAAATGATGGCAATGTCACCCACAAACACCTAGTGGAAATGAGAAAGTTGGCTCATGATGAGACCTCCTTTCTCTCAACCATGCAACTAAGAGACATTGCCCTGGTTTGGTGACCAAATGATGACAATGTCATACCACTAGATATCCATGGATGTGATAGGTCGGCTCATGATAAGATCTCCCATCCTTCAACTTAACATTTTAAGCATTCTTTATTATATCGTGGGTCCCCTTTATTCAAAGATAAACGTTTCATTGATTTCTTGGGTGATCCCTGGGTGAAGCATCTGGAAGGTTTATATAAGGATTTTATCTTTTACCCAACACCAACCCCTCTGGGCCTTTATCCCCTTCTTCCCATAGAATGAGGGACAACCTCTTCTTGGGTCAATATACCCTAAAATCCCAAGAGATAAGGAAATGGAGGGGAATAATGATGGAAAGTGGTAAGTATGGTCGGGAGCGATACGATGGCTCATTAAGGGAGTTCCCAGTAGAAAACCCATCCCCAAGGAAAACCACTTACTAGGGAACAATGTCAACCACCAAGGTGAAGCAGGGAAAAAGGCATAATGTCCAAGCACACATTATGAAATCTAGAACAATCTATACGACATAATCAAATGGCTTGAATATTGAAATGATGCTCACCATAATACTGACACGTACCTCATGGAGCAAGGACCATTTCCTTCTAGAAGCCAACTGGTGTCGTGGATGCCATCTGCAAACATGTAACCATTTGTGGTGGTGAATGGGTTTTCCATCTGTGCAAAGGGCACTGTTGGTCATGTAGTCTCTCGACACTCCATATCTGCAAACTGAGGTCCTCGAGACATCATCTCCTTAGTTATCAACAAAATGGGGATAACAACGCCCATACTTCAACCAATTTTTTCATGTCTTCGCACAATGCTAGCCTCAATTCCTGCATTGGTTGGGTAGCTATTCCAACCGTTGCGTCCAGTTCTTGAAATGTGCATCTCCATGCCCACACTTAGTCTTTTCCATCTGCATCTCTATCACTCCATCCAACTACAAAGAGTAAGGAAAGTGTCCACCCTTGCCTCATTGCTACTGCCATTGTCCAATCTTCGTCAAGAAGATCCTCCACAATGTCTAAGTGTTGCACTTTGTTAAGCCGTAATATTGGCTCATTACCCCTTAATTGGGGCATATTAGATTAGTAATGTTATTTTATTTATGTCATCTTTAGGCCATTAGTTGTAATTATACCTCCTAGTCT
>SNQJ01S0010977.1:183982-262012 GCA_010110895.2 Picea sitchensis
CCTTGGGAATAATATTTTAATATTATTCCAAAAAGGCATGAGCATTTCATGTTTTATCCTAAGTTCCTAACCATGAGGAAGGTGATGCGTGTTGGGTAAATGCATGCAGTTTCCAGGGCGACAAGTGTCAGCCCCGACCCATGAAAATAAAATGGCGAAGATGAGTCGTGATGCGGGTTCTCCTCCATTCCACCCGACGGACTGAGTGCGTATGGCCTCTAAGCGGTACGATGGATCCAACCTCTACAGAAAAACCTCATACATCTTCTGAACTGAAAAAAACCTGTGTTCGTCTGAAGAATCCATGTGTATCCTCTATCTGAGATCAAGCCTATGCATGGGGTCTCTATCCCAAAGTCGTGACCATGAGCCACTCGACCTTTATTGAGCTTGTAGGAAAACCGCATCAGTTTTCCCTATTGATTGTTGTGGCCACGTAGTACTGGACTGCGTGTGGCTTGTTGGCCAGTGGAGAAACACTCTCTCCAGGAAAGAGAGTGTATAGAGGAAGGAGAGAACTCCTGGAAGGAACCTTGTAGTTGCCACAAAGCCTGGAGACTTCCGGTCCAGCCTGTTGTTGTAACCCAAGGCAAGGGAGGTTAGCAGCCGAAGGACTGTCTAGGTGACATAGAAGGTGTATACTCCTGGGGTGGAACGGGCATGTGGGGAATGAGGGTCTGTGGGCAGTGAGCGTGAGAGGTTCCTGGGAGAGAATCCCATCCTTGTGGCTATGTGTTGTTTCCCTGTAACCTCAGCCTAGCCTAGGATTCATTTTCTTGGGGTGGAGCTTAGTCCTAGCTCGGGGGTGACCCACTGTTGAGCTGATGAGAAGTGCGGTCTAAGGCTGGGAGGTTCATGGAAGGCCTGCACTTGGTTGGTGGAATCTACCACTGTTCAAAGATAAGTACCAGATGATGCTTTAATTATGTTTCTGTATCTCTGTGTATTATAATCATCATGTCTTCTGCTGTGTATATGAATTGATGTTAAATATTATTGATTGTTGATTATGGCAGTAAATCATATGATTACTCTGTGTTGAATGTGTTTAACTTGTTTTGAATGCATGTGATTAATTGTGAGTGGGAATGTTGTTATTTCGCGTAGTAACACCTACACAGTACTGAGTGAAAAGTGGTGCTACAACTTGGTATCAGAGCCAAGGTTTTGACACTGAGCCTAGATGGGCTAGTTGAGTGGTCTTTGGATCGAGGGTGTGAGGAGAAATTGTGTCTGGAGGACCAATTTCGGACCCTGGTAAGCTCAGGAGGTATAACAGTGTGCGAAACTGCAACCGGTGTGGTATATGGCCACAGGGAGAGAGGACTCCACACCACCAGTGCTAGAGCCTTAGGATCTGTTTGAGAGGGAAGGTGAATCCTCGTGACCGTCAGATATAAAAAATGTGTGCAGGGATTAAAATCCCTTTTGAAATGCACAGGAGTGTAGGAATCACCATACGCGAAATCCTGAAAACCTGAAAAACCATGGAGATCTACGTGGTAGATCTGGGAGGAAGGCTCGACCGTTAGATTTGGAGGAGTCTCACTCAAGTTAGTCATGAAACCTTCCGGATTTCGCAAATTCGGGAGATGGGAAGTGAGGGAGGTGAACACCTCCAAAAACCCGAAACCTGAAATCCCGAAACGATCTACACCGTAGATTGTAGGAAGGGAGTTGACTGTTCGATTCATGGGAGGAGTAAACCGTATTTGTTTTTCGAGATTTCGATAGATGGAAGTTTGAGATGTGGGGTGCACAAACTCCTGATGCCCGAAAACCCCGAAACGCCGAAAAGATATGCGCCGTAGATCTGAGAGGGGACCTAACCGTTGGATTTTTCTTGGAATGGATGTGGGCGCATGAATGTGTACCACGTGCTAGTGAGTCGAGAATACAGGCAAGAGTGGTGGGACCTAAAGACGTCACCGAAGGTGACGTGGACCCTCCTGAATGTACCATGTGCCACTATGGTGAAGGGCGACAACTATGCTGTGGGCCCGAAGAATAAAGTAATTCGCAAAGGAGGAGCATGAAGGATCAACACTCCAACTCGCGAATTCGCGAGTTGGAGAAGAAGTTCTAGCACTTAGCCCTAGCCTATGGTCATGTGTAGTAGGAGCTAGCGAGGAGGGAGCTATACCCGTATCGCATCTCGGGTATCGGTGTTTGGAGGAAATGAGTCGAGGGTCTTCGACTCACGAACTCGCGAGATCGCGAGTTGCGAAAGGGTGACTTTGGTTACGAATATTTAACTGTTGGATACTTGTGGACCGAGATTCCGAAGTTCTGAAGAACCAGAATTTGCAGAGCTGGACATAGCTCAGAAAAATTTGTGAAGTCAAAAAGTTTTTCTTGTTCACGTTGGCTTATGAATGTTGTAAGTTTTCTTGAAGGTTTAAGGGCCTGAAAAACTTTGGTTGATTGCACGTTGTGTGTGCAGAGTTCAATGAGTGTCAGGACAGCTGAAAACTGACGTCGAGTATGGAATTGGAAGAGGTGCAGATTGCCTCCGAAACAAAAGACGAAAGAGAAGGAAAGGATGTCAACCTGGGAGTCAAAGGAACAAACTCTAATGGGCACGGAAAAGAGATAAATAAAGAGGGACACATGATGAAACTCATTGAAAAATTGCAGAAAGGTGCCCAAGCTCACCTAGCTGATAGTTGAAAGCGCATAAAAATCAGGGATCGACAGGGTGAATTCAACTTAAAAATGTTGAAGAGCCTGGAAAGAATATAAAAGAAATTGGAAAAAGAGAGTGACACAAGCAGATCAAGAAGTGTCAGAACCCCTGAGAGGAGAAGAAGATTGAGGAGTGGTAGCAGACATTACCGTCTCTCCCCAAAGCATTCTGGCAAGGAGACACACAGTAGTTCAAGCCCGTCCCCTAATAGAAAACACTGAAAACCTAGAAGGGATGAATTGAAAGGGGAAATCAACAAGATTAAACCGCCTACATTTGATGGTGAACATAAGAAGGAAGAAGATGCCAAAACATGGTTGTTGGGTATGAAGAAATACTTCCAACTGCAGAATTATTCTGCCCATGCAGAAGGAAGAATTTCAATGTACCAGCTGAAAGGAAAAGCATCCATGTGGTGGGATCAGTTGGTGCAGGTGCAACACATCAGAGAGAAAGAGGTCACGTGGAAGGAGTTTAAGAGGTATTTTGAGAAGAAATACCTGACCAAAAGATACTATGACAAAAAGATGAAGGAGTTCTTCGAACTCAAGTTGGGCAAGATGACCATTGATGAGTATGAACGAAGTTTTTTGGAACTATTGAAGTATGTTCAATTCATCAAAGACGAGGCTGTCAAAATTCAGAGGTATCTGAGTGGATTGTCACCTTCCATTGGTGACAAGATTCAATAAGACGATCCTAAGACCATGGAAGAAACCATAAGAAGGGAGAAATGCTTATACGAACAACAAAGAGAAAAGTCTACCTTCCGGAAGGCTTGAGATGACCAGAAAAGGTTTAAGAAAGAACATAGGCAGAAGGGAAACATGCCTCCCTTTTCCAGGAACAATACTTGGGGACAGGCATCTTTTAGAGAGCCTAAGAAAGTTGAAGGGAGTGAGCAAATGCCAAGACCACCACCTATGGAGTGTTGGGGTTGTAAAGGGAATCATAGGTACAGAGACTACCCCTGCGGAAAATATAAAGCGAGAACTTTCCATACTGTTCAAAAAGCTGAAACAATGGAGGATATTGGCAGCAAAATGTCAAGGATCTATGCAGCCTTGGACAACAAGCAAGAAAAATTTCAATCGCACATGATTGAAGTGGAAGGTACGATAACAAACTGACCACTTGTTATTTTAATTGATTCAAGGGCTAACCATAGTTATATAGATCCTAGAGTGGTGGAAAGTTTGCATTTAACAAGAAGCAAACATGAAAATTATTGGCTAGTGAAGTTGTCCACAGGAACCAAAAGGAAGGTCACTGAATTGGTTAAGTCATGTTCAATAGACATGAAAGGAATGAGCACTAAGGCTGAATTGAACATTCTTCCTTTAGGCTCATACGATTGTTTAATTGGGATGGACTGGTTGGACCAACACCATGCCCTTATGGACTATCGTAAGAATAAGTTTACATGCCTGAACAAAGAGGGAAATCAGGTAACAGTCCAAGGAATTCCCAGAGCCGTGGCTGTTAGGGAAATCTCAGCCATGCAACTAAAGAAATGTTACCAGAAAGGTTGTCAATTATTTGTAGCTCGGGTGGAAGAAGCATCCCGAGATGTAGTATTGAATCTGGAAGACCACGAGGTACTCAAAGATTCTAAGGACATATTTCAGGAGGTACTTGGACTACCTACGAAGAGGGACATCGATTTTTCTATAAATTTGATGCTTGGAGCAGCTCCAGTTTCGAAGGCTCCTTATAGAATGAGTACGCTACAGTTGAAAGAGTTGCAATTGTAGCTCGAAGAGATACTAAATAAGGGATACATTCACCCTAGCGTGTCACCGTGGGGTGCCCTGGTCCTATTCGTGAAGAAGAAAGATGGAACGTTGAGGTTGTGCATTGATTTTCGGCAGTTGAATAAGGTAACTTTCAAGAACAAGTATCCTCTGCCAAGGATCGATGATCTTTTTTGATCAGTTGAAGGATGAAAAAATATTTTCAAAAATAGATCTTCGATCATGATATCACCAAATGAGAATAAATGATGAGGACATTAGCAAGACCACCTTTAGAACAAGGTACGGTCATTATGAGTTCACGGTGGTGCCATTTGGACTGTCAAATGCACCTACTGTTTTCATGTTCTTAATGAATGGTGTGTTCAAGGACTATTTGGAAAGTTTGTCATAGTCTTCCTGGATGACATCTTGGTGTATTCCAAGTCAGAGGAAGAGAATGAGCAACACTTGAGAATGGTGTTGCAGGTGTTGAGAGAACACCAATTGTACGCCAAGCTGAACAAGTGCTCATTTTATCAAAGGCAGATTCATTACTTGGGACACATTATATCTGTAGAAGGGATCGCTGTGGATCCTCAAAAGGTCGAGGCCATCCGAGAATGGTCAGTGCCAAGGAATGTGGCAGAAGTTAGATATTTTATGGGTCTGGCAGGCTACTACAGAAGGTTTATAGCCGGATTCTCAAAGATAACTCATTCTATCACTTCCTTGCAAAGGAAGGAGAAGAAGTTCCAGTGGAATGAAGAATGTGAGAGAAGCTTCCAACGATTGAAGCAGATGCTAACCAGTGCTCCAATCCTAAAGATTGCATATCCAAATAAGGATTACGTGGTGTGCACAGATGTGTGTAAGGAGGGATTGGGAGGAGTTCTCAGCCAAGAGGGATTTGTAGTTTGTTATGAGTCCCGAAAGTTGAAGGAGCATGAGAGGAATTATGCCACTCACGATTTAGAGTTGGCAGTAATCATCCACGCCTTGAGGAAATGGAGAAATTACCTCATGGGCAAGAGATTCGTGTTGAGAACAGACCACAACAGTCTAAAGTATTTATTTGATTAGCCGACTTTAAATGCCAGGCAAATCAGATGGCTGGAGTTTTTGTGTGAATATGACTTTGATATCAAGCATATCAAAGGGAAAGAAAATAAGGTGGTTGATGCACTCAGCAGAAAAGTGCACGAATTACATGCTACAACCATTAGCATGTACATGACTGAGATGAAAGACATAATTTTGGAAGCCGCAAATGTTGATTTGCAGTACAGAGGTTTAGTAGAAAAGCTACAGCAACGTGAGAGACCATAGACCAAGGAAAGTTACACATTGGAAACTGATGGCTTACTTCTGTATAAAAACAGAGTGTATGTACCCAATGTCCGAGATTTGAAGCTAGCAATTCTGAAAGAAATGCATAACGTGGCTTATGTTGGACATCCCGGATACCAGAAAACTGTGGCAACAGTCAAAAGCCATTACTTTTGGCCGGGTTTGAAGAAGGAAATCACTGAATACATCGCCAGATGTATGGAGTACCAGAAGTTTAAGGCTGAGCATAGGCACCCAACATGGTTGTTGCAGCCTTTACCCATTCCTGAATGGAAATGGGACGTGGTAACAATGGATTTTATCACCGGACTACCTAGAACAAGCAAGCAGCATGATTCAATCATGGTGGTGGTGGACAAGCTTACTAAAGCCGCCCATTTTATTCCACTGAAAACCACCCACAGGGTAGCTAATGTTGCTGATATATTTTTAAAAGAAGTTGCACGCTTGCACTGAATTCCTAAGACAATTGTGTCTGATAGGGACCCGAAATTCACTTGAAATTTCTGGAAAGGACTGTTCAAAGGATTCAGAACGAATCTGAACTTTAGTACAGTGTATCATCCTGAGTCTAATGGTCAGACAGAGACGGTGAACATGGTAATAGAAGACATACTGAGAATGTATGCGATGAATAAACCATCAAGGTGGGAAGACTACCCGCATTTGGTAGAATTCGCCTACAATAATGGGTATCATGCATCATTGAAGATGAGCCGATTCGAAGCACTTTATGGAAGAAAGTGAAACACTCCAGTGAGCTAGGATAATCCAGCTGACAGAGCAGTAGTTGGGCTTGAACTGCTCAAAGATATGGAAGATCAAATGATAAAAATTAAACGGAATCTGAAAGCTGCCCAGGATAGGCAGAAAAGTTACGCTGACAGTAACAAAACCCATAGAGAATTCAAAGTGGGTGACCATGTTTTCCTGAAAGTGAAGACTAACAGGAGTTCCCTGAAGTTGGGAAGTTGCACCAAATTGGTAGCAAGATTTTGTGGGCCATTTGAGATCCTGGAAATGATTGGGCCAGTTGCATACATGCTTGCATTACCTGCATCTATGACTGTACATAATGTGTTTCATGTTTCACTGCTTAAGAAATATGTACCTGATCCTAATCATGTTATCGATTGGAATGTGATTCAGGTGGAACCATAAGGTGTCCTGCAAGTGCATCATGTGCGCATATTGGACAGGAAAAGAAAAAAGCTTCAGAATTGAGCTATAGAGCTTGTAAAGGTCCAGTGGACCTGGTATGGTCCTGAGGATGCGACATGGGAGCATGCAGATGCTATGTGGGCAGAGTACCCGCATTTTTTTGAAAATTTTGAAAGGCTTGCAGAGACAGTGTAAGTTGCACTGAGGACAGTGCAGAAATAAGGGGAGGGGGATTATAGTGTCCCCAAGGCCAAGCCCTGTCGTAAATCATGTTCTGAAAGGAATTGTAATTATGCTTTATAGGCTGGTGAGCCAAGTTTTTATAAGCTGGTGGCTTATGTGTTTGTTAGGCCAGGGAGCCTAAGTGTTGAAGGCTAGGAGCCTGCTGTTGTATATGTAATCATGCAGAACAATTAATAAAAATTTGTAAACACCGCCAGGTGCAGACCGATCACGATGAATGAGTGAAGGAGGACTGAGATTCCATAGAGAAGGAAAGGGATTAGGGGTTGGAAGGTGCGAAAAGGGGCTAAGTGTTAATCCTAGGGGGGTTTCAGCCTTGGGAATAATATATTAATATTATTCCAAAAAGGCATGAGCATTTCATGTTTTATCCTAAGTTCCTAACCATGAGGAAGGTGATGCATGCTGGGTAAATGCATGAAGATGAGCCGTGATGGGGGTTCTCCTCCATTCCACCCAACGACTTGAGTGCGTATGACCTCTAAGCGGTACGACAGATCCAACCTTTGTAGAAAAACCTCGTACATCTTCTGAACTGAAAAAAAATCTGTGTTCATCTGAAGAATCCGTGTGTATCCTCTATCTTAGATCAAGCCTGTGCATGGAGTCTCTATCCCAAAGTCGTGACCATGAGCCACTCGGCCATTGTTGAGCCTGTAGGAAAGCCACGTCAGTTTTCCCTGTTGATTGTTGTGGCCACGCAGTGATGGACTGCGTGTGGCTTGTTGGCCAGTGGAGCAACACTCTCTCCAGGAGAGAGAGTGTACAGAGGAAGGAGAGAACTCCTGGAAGGAACCTTGTAGTTTCCACAGATCCGAGAGACTTCCGGTACGGCCTGTTGTTGTAACCCAAGGCAAGGGAGGTTAGCAGCCGAAGGACTGTCCAGGTGACAGAGAAGGTGTATACTCCTGGGGTGGAATAGGCATGTGGGGAATGAGGGTCTGTGGGCAGTGAGCGTGAGAGGTTCCTGGGAGAGAATCCCATCCTTATAGTTGTGTGTTGTTTCCCTGTAACCTCAGCCTAGCCTAGGATTCCTTGTATTAGGGTGGAGCTTAGTCCCAGCTCGGGGGTGACCCACTGTTGAGATGATGAGAAGTGCGGTATAAGGCTGGGAGGTTCATGGAAGGCCTTCACTTGGTTGGTGGAATCTACCACTGTTCAAAGATAAGTACCAGATGATGCTTTAATTACGTTTCTGTATCTCTGTGTATTATAATCATCATGTATTCTGTTGTGTATATGAATTGATGTTAAATAGTATTGATTGTTGATTATGGCAGTAAATCGTATGATTACTCTGTGTTGAATGTGTTTAACTTGTTTTGAAGGCATGTTGTTATTCCGCATAGTAACACCTACACAATAGTGAGTGAAAAGTGGTGCTACAGATCGTTTAATACTTACGTGATCCCAGTTTCCCTTTGAATGAATTGTGATGTATTTGTCTACACCGCAACTCCTCTTTGGTTTAAATAAGTTATGTCAGCATGCACCACGGTGGAAAATCAAGTACGATGGACATGAGTGTCGGGACCGTCATAGTAACCTTTCGACCTTTGGGGCCAGGATAAGACGTTGGGGTGGAGCATGTGTGGTTACACTCCCAAAAAGCTGGATACCGTAATAAGGAAGTCGTTAAATGCCTCCAAAATTCGTATTACCAAGTGTGTCAAATATCATTCATCAATAATGGAAGCTAGGAAGTTTAAAGAGATAGGGATGATTGTATCATGCGTTCCTTGCAACCCCGATCAACGACGTTTTACGTGTTATGGATCACATTTGTTGAGCAGTTGTGGTGCGTTTAAACTTCAAAACATCATGTTGCGAGGCGCGAGTGTTTTATTGGCACGCTCTGTTCCACTCCTTTTCTCCTCTATAAATACCCGGAGTTCCATGGGGAATTCTACACCTGTGCCGAGCCCAAACTTCTGTAATTCTGTTTTGGTAATTTCATCTTAGCAAAGTCCCTTGTAGTAGTCTTTATCATCTGCAGACGCCCAAGTTTATACATTTTTGCATTATGGGGTCTCCTCCCAACATGGGATGGGGCCTGCGAGGTAATCAGAGTGCCAGGTTCGAGCCCCAACGTACCTGGTACTATTTCTCATTGGCTTCCCATGTACCTGAAACTCCAATAGGAGGTACAGGCCTTTGCTTGGAGAAAGTGTCAGCATCTCCAGCAGAGCTTGGGGTGGAAAAATATACGACTAAAATAGGTATGTTGGGAACCATGCCTTCTCAGGAGCTGAAACCATGGAGAAGAGGGATGTTACCCATGATTTTGGTCATCTAAATGGTGTATTAATAATGGTATACTCAGGCTCTCAACAAGAACTTTCTCCTGAGAAAAATTGGAATTCATCTCCTTCTAGAAAACATGTTTTTGAAGAGAGTTCGCAGGCTGCATATAATGTAGGGTGCGAGAATGACCCATTCTCGCATGCTGCCTTCAGCTAGGGTGTGAACCTCTCGCACTGTGCTCTATACCTGGGGTGCAAAATTAATGTCAAGCTTGGAAAAAGATGAAATATCGATGGTTCTAGAAGGGGATCTTCTAGAAAATGGGTTGGCATTCGAATGGTTATCATTTTACTGGTTTCCCTGATTTGGTGGGATCATTCTCATCCATGTAACCATCTCATCCTTTCTTATATATTGATGGGATTCTCATGGGAAAGGTTAAGCAAGATTATTTGGAGAATTGGTGAAGGAATTGTGTGAAGAACCCAGCTTGAACAAGAGCTTGGAGACTCTAGCAAGTCTATCAAGAGGAATTGGATATTCTTCATGCAAGGATTGAGCAAGTGTGTGTGTTGGAGCCAAGAGTCACCGAAAGGAAGCTTGCGACATCAAGGCAATCAGGTTGTATCTTCTACTTTCGATTAATATGATACAACAGCATGTCATTTTCCCATAAAGTCATTCTTACTTTATTGTGTAATTCCTTGATCATACATAAGTAGACAATTGAATACGTTTAGTTGTCTTCACTTTGGTCAGTTTGTGTTGTCTTGTTCTGGACCTCACGAGAGCACTGGAGCGAAGCGGGAGCAACAAAGACCCAAGGAAGCGATTCAAAGGTATGTCACTTGTTCCTCCTTATTAGCTATTTCAATGGTCGTAACTTAGGGAAAGAGTCATGTCCTGTCCTGTTTTGTTCTAGATCTAGGTGGATCTAGGGAGATCTGTTAGTGTCCGCACCTACTGATTAGTCCGATAACAAGGGAGGCCTAGAAATGATATGGAAAAAGGGGAGGAAGAATGCCTCGTGGATGACGGAGGAAAAGAACATAGTGCAAGGCGTGAGTAGTAACCAAGGAAGAGGTTCGTGTGTGGGAGAGGCTTAGCGGGTGATCCTGTGCTTTACATTCTCATGAGCGACGCTTGGACAAATTTCCCCTTTTGCTCTTTTGTTGTAAATATATTCGTGATTTTACTGCCACCAAGCCGGTTGGTCGTGACGTCGGTGTGGCTTAGTTGTATGTGATCTGAACTTCGCGGGAGCCTTCAATACTAAATATCAGAAGTATTTTGAATGTATTACGATTTCCTATGGATGTAAATGGAACATTAATCGTGTTTCCTTATCACAAATTATTAATTCGCACAAATTATCAGATCTTGTAATCGTCATTGTTGTACCGTGGGTTCGTTGATACGTTTCCTTTTGTAAAATTTCTAATATCAATAGATTCTTATGTCGCGTTATCAACCCCGGATCATTAGAAACATTTAGTTATAAAAGGCATTCGCTGGTAGGTAAGGATCTTACTTGGGACCTCGTTCATGTCGAAAACATTAATAAAAGATCAGATACTATGGGTGTCAATATCGGGTGACATTGGAAAAATAAAATAATGTAAAGTTTTTATTTCTTTGCGGATTTACACATTGTAATGTATTTAATGTCAAAAATGTATCGGGGGTCGGAGGTCGGTGATGTTACTCTTCCTTTTGCGTCATACTTACTATTACATCTTTCTGCTGAAACCGAATGGATCGGCCTTCAGCGAAATCCTTCCCTAGGTTTATTCGTAGGAAATAAATGCTCTCATCGACCGACGCCGATGGAGGTAGGAACTTGGCTACTTTGACTTCCTAAACAATTTTTCGCCACTTTTAACTTTTTTCGATCCCGAATTTCTCAAGTGAGTCGGGGAAAATTCTGGGTCGTCGATTCCTTGAGTAGTAATTAAGTCTCTTTCAGAGTTAAGATGACTCTTTGTTTGCATGTTCAAGCAATCTTTAATTAATTCAATCATGAAACATATAAGATAAGAGAAGGTATCGGTTTCATATTGAAGTGAAAAAGGTCAAAGCAAAAGATCGAGTGGTACCCAAAAAGTAAATGGTCACATACTTTTTAGGTTGTGTTGAGTACTCAAAAAATGGCGATTCACTGGGCGGATGCAGAATCTATGTTCCTTTTTTTGTATTAATATAGTATTGGAAGTATTGTTTCAGGGCTTGGCCATTTACTGGGAGGGCATCAGGTTCCCCCCTCAAATTTTTCAACTGATAAGTACCTACCCCGATTTTCTCGGCCACTTGGAAATGTCCAAGCTACAGGTTATGAAACTTAGAATGTTTCCCTTTTGGTTCATATTCCCTATCCAACTTCAGGACCAAGTCTCCTACCTCAAAATATTTTCTTTAGCCTTATGCTTATCAAACCATATTTTCACTATCTGTTGATGAGCCAAGAATTTTGACTTAGCCTTTTCTCTCTCTTCTTCCAACATGAGCATAGTGTTGATTCTTTATTGCATGGCCGAGGATGGTTCCTCGTTAGAATATTGGGCCAATTGGAGAGATGGTAGATAAATCTCGTTCTGGAGGATGGCTTCCTGTCCGTACACCAAAAAGTATGGGGAATTCCCTATAGCTTCTTTGGGTGTGACCCTATTAGCCCATAGGGAATTAGGGAGTTCGTTATGCCAGTTTCTTTGGTTATATGTAAATTTATTCTTTAGTATCCTTACCAGGTTTTTATTAGTTGATTCTGCCACACCGTTTCCATGAGGGTAGTAATTTGTGGAGTACTTGATTATGATGCCTTTGTCCAGAGCAAACTCGGTCAATAGGGTAGAGGAGAAGTAAGATGCATTATCAAAGAACATAATAGAGGGGACACCAAACCTTGTGATCAATTGTTGTTCTATAAATTGGAACACTACTTTCTTGTTTACATGAGTCAGAGGAATGGCCTCTTCCCATTTTGTAAAATAGTCAGTGGCAGTAAGAATGTACTTGTGCAGTTTTGAAGAGCTAGGCGTAATTTCTCCTATGATATCCAACCCCCACTACTCAAAAGGCCTAGAGGGAGTCACAGGATGAAGTGGGACTGCTGCCCTTTTCTCCTTGCCAACACTTATTTGACAAGTATTACAATTCCTAGCGTAAGTATGAGCGTCTTTGAACAAAGTGGGCCAATAATAGTCGGCTCTCGGAATTTTATGGGCGGTGGTGTTCCTTGCAAAATGTCCTCCGGTGGGACCATCATGGAGTTCCTTTAACACTTTATCAACGTCTTCACATTCAAGACATATCAACAATACCCTGTCATAATTAATCCGGAAGAGTACCGAGTTCATAAGGCGATATTGTGCAGACTTTAACCTGAGGGCTCTCCTCTCTCTGGGGTTGATATTTTCGGGACAAGTCCCGTGATATAGAAAATAAGCTAAATCCTTGTACCAGAAGTCTCGTCCTGGGGAAATGTATGCTGCTTCACCACACCATAGTGCTATTTCATTTTTCCACCCAGATTCTTCATTTGCCCAGTCCCGGGCTTTGGCTGCGAGCTTACACAAACCTTGTCCTTTTACTAGTTTGGCGGGTTTTATATCTAGATCAAATTCTTGGACTATTGCCATCCAATTTCCTCTTATTTCTCCCATTTCTTGTTGGGTAAACAAGGATCAGACTGTGGGGTGTGTCACAATAACCTTAGTGTGATTCTTGAGAATGTAAGACCTGAAATGATTTATTTCCTTATAGACCGTGTAGGCTTGCCTGTCTATGGTAGGATAATTAAGCTCAACCCATTGAAGATTGGTACTCATAAATGACATTGGGGCTTCATTGTTGTCATCATCCTTCTGAGTCAAATCCGCAACTAGCGATTGGTCGGAAGCGAAAGTATAAAGGTTAAAGTCTCTATTGAAATCTGGACTTTGCAACACTGGGGCCCGAGATATGGCAACTTTTATATTTTTGAAAGCGCCTTTTCATTTATCATCCCACTTAAAATCGAAAACCTTGCGAATCATCTTTTGTAAGGGTTTGATGATTTTGACGAAGTTGGGAGTGAATTTCCTTACAAAAATGATTTTCCCGAAAAAGGATTGCATGGTCTTTTTGTTATGGGGTAGCGAAAGTTGAGATATGGCCTTAATCCTTTCGGGGTCTATGCAAATCCCTGCTTGATATATAATGTGACCTAACAATTTACCTTCCTCGACACCAAAGATAGTTTTCTTAGGATTCAGTGATATATCGTATTTCCTACATCTCTCAAAAATCTGAGTTAAGTGTTGGATGTGTTCTTCTCTATTCTTCGAATACACTGTTACATCATCTAAATATACTACCACCAACTTATTGACAAGTCCCCAAAAATCCACGTCCATGGCCCTTTGGAAGGTTGCTCCTGCATTAATTAAGCTGAAAGGAATGCGCTTATAAGCGAAGGTTCCCCATTTGGTTCGGAAGGTAGTTTTTAAACGGTCTTCCTCTGAAACCAACACCTGGTTGTATCCTGAGAAACCGTCTAGCAGAGAGAAAATATCTGATCCTGACACGGTCTGTAGGATTTGTTCCATCGGTGGGATGAGATAATTTTCCTTTTCTGAAGCTCTGTTGAGGTTCCGAAAATCTACGCATAATCGGATTTCTCCTGACTTTTTCCTCACTGGAACAAGACTTGTTACCCAGGCGGAATGCCTAACTTGGAAGATTATCTTCGCATATAAAAGCTTCCTTAACTCCTGATACATGAGAGGTTCCAGGAATGGATGATACTTTCAGATATTTTGTTGGAAAGGTTTCATTTTGGGTTTCAACGAGATGGTGTGTTGAATAATGGGGGTGTCATACGTTTTTAAATCCCTATAGGACCATGTGAAAACATCCTGGTATTGTCTGAATAATTTGAGGTAGAATTTCCTTTCTTCCTTAAATATAGTTTTGCCAAGATTTACATGATTTGGGTTTTCTAGGGTCCCAAGATTTACAGTTTCATGAAGGGGACAAGAGCTACCAGTCTTTGCGTTTTTGGGTCCTCTAAATCGCTCCTTTAGATCAACTAGATTCTCTAGATTAGTTATCCCTTTCGGGATTGTGTGAGCCTTTGATTTATCCATATGTTGTTCTATCCGAGGACCAGTTTCTGTTGGTTGCTCTTGGAATTATTTATCGTCAATAGCGAGATCTTTGAAGTTGTCTTGATTAGTTAAGAAGCTTAAGATCTGTTCATCTCCCTCAGATACTTTCCAATTAGAAATGTTATTAGGTACCGACGGATTGTAGAGCAACTCTACAGTGAATTGGGAGGCTTCATAATCTTGTAAAGGCGATAGTCTAGAAGTAGTTGTGGCTAAGGATTTAACAAGGATATTCTTTTCTCTGGGGATTGTAGTGATATTGAAATCCTCAAAGAATTTTATTAGCCTATGCACCTCCTGCTGGTAGTTCTTAAGATGAGGGGAATTGCATTGTATAGTATTTCTCACTTGTCTAATAATGATTTCAGAGTCTCCGGAAAATTTCAGTTCGTTGACATCCAGATATATGGCTTTCTTTAATCCTTGTACTAGAGCTTCATACTCGGAAGTATTGTTGGTGCACTCAAATTCTATTCTACAGGACAAGAAATGGCGTTTACCTTTCAGATCGATGAGGATGCACCCTGCTCCTGACCCTTCTTGTGATTTGGATCCATCAAAATAGAGGGTCCAAATCTGCAAACGAGAATCACTCCTTTCTCTCTCATCACTAGTGTTTTGTTCTCCGAATTTTTCTTCCACAAGTCCTAGTGCGGGGTTTTGGCAAAAGAGAGAATATTCTATCAACATCGAAGATTCCTCTTGAAAAGGGATCTCAAAGTTTTGGTTAAGAGAAACATTGGATAGGAGAGGATAAAAATTGCCAAAGTGAGAATCACGGGAATAATTTCCCAATATGGGGAAATTGGTAGAGGCTGGCTCATTTGGGGTTTCTAGATCAGTGACCGTATGCTTCAGATATCTCTCCTTATAGATTCTGATCATGTTCTTGTATCCCTTCAGCGGTAGCCAAAGGTGTGCCCAATCTATACTGAAATATCCATTTAGCTTTTCAGACCAATCTCATATTCCTTGGGGATATCCACCACAATGATGTCAATCACCTGCAAAAAATTAGGATGTGTCGTTATCTTGATCATCACATATTTGAGTTCTCCCATGACCTTGACTTGGGTTCTGTCCAGTTGTATGAAATGCTTATCACTTTTGAGAGGGACAACACCCAATTTATTACAAACAGCTAAGGGAATCACATTGGAAGACTCTCTAGAATCGACCTGACAATTGAGAATATTCATGTTGAAGACTTCAAACATCAAAAGGAAAGGTGGTACAAAAGGCCTCTCTTTCCCACCTTCCGAGTAAGTATTTACGGTTGGCTTGATTGCCAAATCTGTTGAGGATAGATTGTTCTTCTGGCCATTTTCCACGGTCGGGTCTTCTACCGAGATCAAAGCTTGCAACAAAAAATCTTTCTGCTGAGGAATCCTACATATACCCATAACTGATATATTAGCCTTTAGCATTTTCAGATATTCAACTAGGTTGTAATCCAGTTTTGGGGATTCCTTGGTATGGATGCTTATAGGATTTTCGTCGGGAGAGAGAGGTATTTTCGGGCGATCGGGAGTTAACTTACTTTGCGAGGCTCGGATGGCATCGATATTTTTCAAGCCGGGTTAGCCTTTACTACATGTCTGTATTGCCGAAAATTCTGCGGGTTGTTCTTGAGACTCAAACATATCATTCGAAGATGCGATCACGTCAGGATCCAATATCAACATGGTTGTGTCTCATGGTGGGTTGGCTTCTTCCTGATCGATAATATTCATGGCTGAACCGCTTGACTGTTTGGTCAGTGAGACTTCGTCCAGAAAATGATTGGCCATTAAATTCATGGCATGAAACCATTGAGGGAATTCTCTTTCAGAGTGGTTCTCCTGGTGATAGGTGCATAAAGAATCAGATGCAACATTCCCTAGGTCAATGTTTAGGTTGGCTGGGGGAGGTTCAATTACTTTGAAAGGCTGGTTTATTTTAAAGAAATGATTATATGGATTTTGGCCTTGGTTTCCCTCCCCTGTGCTCCTTTTCATGTCTATAATTTCATTTGATAGTTTCTTGATCATACATTGTAGATATTCTATATCTCGATTACCCTTGTTGGGAGTTTGTTCAGCTGGTTTCCCCGACGATCTAGTCAAAAGGAGTCCTCTCCTAGGAGGGGGATGGCTTTCTTTTCTTACTAGAGAGGCTTGGCCTTCTTTACATCCCTTCATCTGGAATTCTATCATCTTGGCCTCTTCAAAATTATCCACAAGGGTTTTCTTGGCATCTCTTTTAACGAACATGGAAATAGAAGCTGGAAGCTCGTTGGCATAAACCTCAATTTGCAACTCTTGAGTGTGTTTCGCCACGGGCTGGAACTTGTTTAAGATGGTCGTGAATCTTTGATTGAAATATTTTACCCTCTCTTTTGGGGTCATGGTGGCTGTGAACAACTCAACCATCAGGGATCCTGTAGTAGTTTCTTCCACAAATTTGTCTAGAAAATCCTTTTGGAATTTAGCCCAGCTGGTTATAGATCCTACCAACAAATTAAAATACCACGTGGAAGCCGAGTTTTCAAACATGTAGGGAAAAAGTCTGCATACTATGTATTCATGTTGAACATTCATAAACCTGATCGCAAGTATGAATTTCTTGATATGATCTTTGGGAAAACCTGAAGTTTCAGGATCGTACTTGGGGAGCATCTTTTCCGAGTGTCAAGGAATATTGTGTACTCATCTAGGGACGACCACGACATCCCTAGCCAACCAAGGCTGGTTGTATTGAAGTGGAACTTCTCTTTCCTCCTCATGACCATTGTTCTCTTCCATATATTCGAAGTCAGAGTCGAGCTCTTCTTCTTCCGAAAAGTTGTCAGGATTGGGGATGTCGCCGACTGGCATTTCAGGTATTAGATCAAGAGGTTACTGGATTTCGGTGATCGCGAAATATATTAAGTCTTTGATGGAGTGTATGAAAACTTTGTCAAGAGTGCTAACCACTGGTCTGGTTTTTTTTTTTCTCCGAGGGAAAATGGGAGTTAAGGACAATGTGCCAATTTGTCGGGCGTAGGCTCTGATGATTCTCCTGAATTGATCCACTTCCTCGTGAGGGAGGGCGTAAGGTATTTCAGGGTGAAAGGGTTCTTCCTCAGGCTAGGGTGAGTTACCTTCTTCAGGATTAATCAGTAAATGTGGGATGTCTGTTGGATGACTAGCCATGCATGTGGGCCATTACGAATTTGTAGGTTGTTCGAAATGTTATAACTTATATATTCAACCATTAATTCTCAGGCCCTCCTTCTAGTGCCAATTATGTTGATGGGTCTTAAATCCCTTGACTCAACAGTAGGAACCAAACCTGAAACCGAGGCCCAATTAGACTCTGCAACATTTGGAGTGGAATGGTTCTCCAGATCTTGCGATCTGGCCAAATTATCAATGGGCTTTGTGTTTTCTTGTGAAGGCTCTTCCTTCAGTTAGGACAATTTTTTTTCTGTATTTCTCTTGGGTGGGGCTGGTATGAGAGATACAAGCCAGTATAAACCAACTTAAAAAATGACAGGACACAATTTTTAACTATTGGGAAGAGGTAGAGCTTGGGATAACCCGCTGCTCAAACATGCAGACAATGATTCTATGCCAAAGGGCCTAGCACTAATACATTAACCAAATGAGCATCCAACTACTTTCTGAGAAAACTAATTAACAGAAAGAAAACACATATGTAATCGAGTTCACGGTAAGAAAAATAATTCATCTACCATAACATTCATCACATAACAACACAATGATTTATCTTCATCATTAAAGAAAAGAACATCAAAACATTGCACCAGATAACTTGACAACAAAATTAATTGCTCTTACTCATTTACTACATCATTCAGGGAACAGGATAGGAAGTAATTCTTCTCCAAGTCCAATCACATACATCTGATGAAACTAAGTTGTCTTTGGTCCAGAAGGACTTCTCAATTCATAGCAGTCTCAAAATAATTATCAACAAACAAAAGAAAGAGTTCTTACAACAACCATCGACCCTTTGTTCATCGGTCGATGTCTCTATTTATAATATAAAGTTTAACTATAATTAACGGATAAATATAGTTTAAGCCAAACAAAAATCGCCACGTGGCATGATCATCCAACAGTCTCTTTAACAGTCCACTTGATGTCTCTTGAAAAGGTTGACTTCTTTCATAGTTAGACCAGCTGATAAACAAATCTTCACAGGTTTGAACCCATGGGAACCTGTGTTGTTCCATAGCGGCCACATAGACTCCTCTGATATCCACTGCATGAGCTCGGTACTTCACCAAACTAAAGTTCAACTATTGTAGCATGATCTGAGCTCTGATCGGGTGTTTTGCGAATTGTTGCACTTGCCCTGGATTTGCATCGGTGACCTTTGCACATTCTTCGGCCCATAGTGAGTCTTTCTCGGCATGTTTCTTGAATATGTTGCTCAGGTTGATAAATTCATCAGGGTCAACACTTGGGAAGACCGACTTCTCGCATCATTCCTTCGGTTGGCGTTTCGGTGTTCCTTATGAGTTCTTCGGTGAAATCCTGAAGTGCGCTTTGTTCAACAATCAGAGGAACTCTCCTGCAATCGAGATTGAGGTAGTTTTACTAATTTAATCAATATAATATAAGTTGTTTAACAAACCAAAAATGGACTGGTATGTACCTGTGGAGCTTGCTAGTCCTGATCGTTTAATACTTATGTGATCCCAGTTTCCCTTTGAATGACTTGCGATGTCTTTGTCTACGCCACCGCTCCTCTTTGGTTTAAATGAGTTATGTCAACATGTGTCAAGGTGGCAAATCAAGTACGATGGACATGAGCGTTGGGACCGTCATAGTAACCTTTCGACCTTTGGGGTCGGGATAAGACATCGGGGTGGAGCGTGTGTGGGTACACTCCAAAAAATCCCAATACCATAATAAGGAAGTTGTTAAATGCCTCCAGAATCCGTATTACCAAGTGTTTCAAATATCATTCATCAATAATGGAAGCTAGGAAGTTTAAAGAGATAGGGATGACCGTATCGTACGTTCCCTGCAACCCCAATCGACGACATTTTATGTGTTCTGGATCGCATATGTTGAGAAACTGTGGTGCGTTTAAACTTCAAAACATCATGTCGTGAAGCATGAGTGTTTTATTGGCATGCTTTGTTCCACTCCTTTTCTCTTCTATAAATTCCCAGAGTTCTGTCGGGAATTCTACGCCTATGCCGGGCCCATACTTATGTAATTCTGTTTTGGCGAGTTCATTTTAACGAAGTCCCTTGTAGTAATATTTATCATCTTCAGACGCTCGAGTTTCTATATTGTTGCATTATGGGGTCTCCTCCCAACATGGGATGGGGCCTACGAGGTAATCAGAGTGCCAGGTCCGAGCCCCAACGTACCTAGGACTATTTCTCATTGGCTTCCCGTGTACCTGAAACTCCAATAGGAGGTACATGCCTTTGCTTGGAGATGGTGTCAGCATCTCCAACAAAGCTTGGGGTGGAAAAAGATACGACTAAAAGAGGTATGCTGGAAATCATTCCTTCTTAGGAGCCGAAACCATGGAGAAGAGGGAGGCCTAGAAAGGATACAAAAAAAGTGGAGGAAGACCGCCTCGCGGACGACAGAGGAAAAGAACACAGTGCAAGGCACGAGTAGAACCTAGGAATAGGTTCATGTGTGGGAGAGGATTAGAGGGTGATCCTGTGCCTTACATTCTCCTAAGCGACGCTTGGAAAAATTTCCTCTTTTTCTCTTTTTTTGTAAAGATATTTGTGGTTTTACTGCCACCGGGCCGGTTGGTCATGGCGTCAGTGTGGCTTAGTTGTATGTGATCCGAAATTGGCGGGAGCCTTCAATACTAAATATCAGAAGTATTTTGAATGTATTATGCTTTCTTATGGATGTAAATGGAACATTAACCGTGTTTTCTTATCAAAAATTATTAATTCGCACATATTATCAGATCTTGTAATCATCATTGTTGTACTGTGGGTCCGTTGATACGTTTCCTTTTGTAAAATTTATAATATCAATAGATGCTTATGTGGCGTTATCAACCCCAGATCATTAGAAACATTTAGTTATAAAAGGAATTCACTAGTAGGTAAGGATCTTACTTGGGACCTCGTTCGGGTCGAAAACATTAATAAAAGATCAAATACTACGGGTGTCGATATTGAGTGACATTGGAAAAAGAAAATAATGTAAAGTTTTTTTTTTCTTTGCGGATTTACACATTGTAATGTATTTAATGCTGAAAATGTATCGGGGGTCGGAGGTCGACGATGTTACTCTTCCTTTTGCGTTGTACTTACTATTACATCTTTCTACCGAAACCAAATGGACCAGGCTTCGGCGAAATCCTTCCTGAGGTTTATTCGTAGGAAAGAAACGCTCTCATTGGCTGATGCCGATGGAGGTCGGCACTTGGCTACTTTGACTTGCAAACAATTTTTTGCCACTTTTAACTTTCAGCGATGTTGAATTTCTCAAGTGAGTTGGGGAAAATTCTAGGTCGCCGATTCCTTGAGCAGTAATTAAGTCTCTTTCAAAGTTAAGATAACTCTTTGTTTACATGTTCAAGAAATATTTAATTAATTCAATCATGAAACATATAAGATAAGTGAAGGTATCAGTTTCATATTGAAGTGAAAAAGGTCAAAGAAAAAGATCGAGTGGTACCCAAAAAGTAAATGGTCACATACTTTTTAGGGTGTGTTGAGTACTCAACAGGTCTTAAGTGTGAGCGAAGATGTGTAGTTCTTGGGCCCCTTTTTCTCAACTTCAGGTCATTTTAGGGCCAAGTTTGACCAACCCCAAATGAAGCCTATTTAGAAGAAGTGGAATTATGGGTTTAAAAATATAAATAATTTTTTGATACACATTTGAGAGATGCAACTGAAGTCTTGAGCGCTCGTAACGTTGAGGCATTCTTTGGACCATTTCGATCAAATTTGTATCGTTTTAGGGCTGATTTTGGTTAACCTCGAATGAAGGTGATTTTTGAAAAGAAAAATTCTTCATTTGAAAATATGAAGTCATATTTGGATACCCATTTGAGAGTTGTACACGTGGTCCTAATTGCGAGCGAAGACATGTAGCTCTTGGGCCCCTTTTTCTCAACTTCGGGTCATTTTAGGCCCAAGTTTGACCAGCCCCGAATGAAGGCTATTTAGAAGAAGTGGAATTATGGGATTAAAAACATAAAATATTTTTTTGATACCCATTTTAGAGATGCAAGTTGGTTCCCGAGCGCTCGTAACATTGAGGCATTCTTTCACATTTCGATCAAATTTGTATCGTTTTAGGGTTGATTCTGGTTAACCCCGAATGAAGGTGATTTTTGAAAAGCAAAATTCTTCATTTGAAAATATGAAATCATATTTGGATACCCATTTGAGAGTTGTACACGTGGTCTTGATTGTGAGCGAAGACATCTAGTTCTTGGGCCCATTTTTCTCAACTTTGGGTCATTCTAGGCCCAAGTTTGACCAGCCTCGAACGAAGACTATTTGGAAGAAGTGGAATTATGGGTTTAAAAATACAAAATAATTTTTTGATACCCATTTGAGAGATATAGGTGAGTTATCGAGCCCTCACAACGTTGAGGCATTCTTTGGCCCATTTCGATCAAATTCGTATCGTTTTAGGGTTGATTCTAGTTAACCCCGAATGAAGGTGATTTTTGAAAAGAAAAATTATTCATTTGCAAACATGAAATCATATTTGGATACACATTTGAGATATGCAAGTGGGTTCTCGAGCGCTCGTAATTTTGAGGTATTCTTTGGCCCATTTCGATCAAATTCGTATCGTTTTAGGGTTGATTATGGTTAATCCCGAATGAAGGTGATTTTTTAAAAGAAAAATTCTTCATTTGCAAATATGAAATCACATTTGGATACCCATTTGAGAGTTGTACATGGGGTTCTAATTGAGAGCAAAGACGTGTAGTTCTTGGGCCCCTTTTTCTCAAATTCAGGTCATTCTAGGCCCAAGTTTTACTAGCCCCGAATGAAGGCTATTTGGCAGAAGTGGAATTATGGGTTTAAAAATACAAAATAATTTTTTGATACCCATTTGAGAGATGCAAGTGGGTTCCCGAGCGCTCGTAACGTTGAGGTATTATTTTGCCCATTTTGATCAAATTCGTATCGTTTTAGGGTTGATTCTGGTTAACCCTGAATGAAGGTGATTTTTGAAAAGCAAAATTCTTCATTTGTAAATATGAAATCATATTTGGATACCCATTTGAGATTTTTAGACATGTTTCCAAGTGTGAGAGAAGATGTGTATTTCTTGGGCCCCTTTTTCTCAACTTCAGGTCATTTTAGGGCCAAGTTTGACCAACCCCGAATGAAGACTATTTGGAAGAAGTGGAATTATGGGTCTAAAAATATAAATAATTTTTTGATACCCATTTGAGAGATGCAAGTGGGTTCCCGAGTGCTCCTAACTTTGAGGCATTCTTTGGCCCATTTCGATCAAACTCGTACCATTTTAGGGTTGATTCTGGTTAACCCCGAATGAAAGTGATTTTTAAAAACCAAAATTATTTATTTGCAAATATGAAATCATATTTGGATACCCATTTGAGAGTTGTACAGGTGGTCTTGTGTTCCAGGTGGATATCGGTGGCCACCCACCTTTTCCAACTGGATCAAAACAATTTTCTGGCAATTTTGGTAATTTACTATTTTTTGGCAGTTTTTTCGGGTCCTGAACTTCCAGATTCGTTTTGAGGCCCTAAACGATGTTTTTTGAGGCATTCTTTGGCCCATTTCGCTCAAATTCGTATCGTTTTAGAGTTGATTTTGTTTAACTCTAAATGAAGGTGATTTTTGAAAATAAAAATTCCTCATTTACAAATATGAAATCATATTTGAATACCCATTTGAAAGTTGTACACGTGGTCTTGATTGCGAGCGAAGACGTGAAGTTCTTGGGTCCCTTTTTCTCAACTTCGGGTCATTCTAGGCCCAAGTTTGACCAACCCCGAATGAAGGCTATTTGAAAGAAGTGGTATTATGGGTTTAAAAATACAAAATAATTTTTTGATACCCAGATACCCATTTGAGAGATGCAAGTGGGTTCCCGAGCGCTCGTAACGTTGAGGACTTGTTTTGCCCATTTTGATCAAATTCGTATCATTTTAGGGTCGATTCGGGTTAACCTCGAATGAAGGTGATTTTTCAAAATCAAAATTCTTCATTTTCAAATATGAAATCGAATTTGGATACCCATTTGAGGGTTGTACACATGGTCATCATTGCGAGCGAAGACATGTAGTTCTTGGGCCCCTTTTTCTCAACTTTGGGTCATTCTAGGCCCAAGTGTGACCAACACCGAATGAAGGCTATTTGGAAGAAGTGGAATTATGGGTTTAAAAATACAAAATAATTTTTTGATACCCATTAGAGAGATGCAAGTGGGTTCCTGAGCGCTCGTAACGTTGAGGCATTCTTTTGCCCATTTCGATCAAATTTGTATCGTTTTAGGGTTCATTCTAGTTAACCCTCAATGAAGGTGATTTTTGAAAAGCAAAATTGTTGATTTGCAAATATGAAATCATATTTGGATACCCATTTGAGAGTTGTACACGTGGTCCTAATTGCAAGCAAAGACATGTAGTTCTTTGACCCCTTTTTCTCAACTTCGGGTCATTTTAGGCCCAAGTTTGACCAGCCTCGAATGAAGGCTATTTAGAAGAAGTGGAATTATTGGTTTAAAAATATAAAATAATTTTTTGATACACATTTGAGAGATGCAAGTGGGTTCTCGAGCGCTCGTAACGTTGAGGCATTCTTTGGCCCATTTCGATAAAATTCGTATCGTTTTAGGGTTTATTCTGGTTAATCCCGAATGAAGGTGATTTTTGAAAAGAAAAATTCTTCATTTGCAAATATGAAATCATATTTGGATACCCATTTGAGAGTTGTACACGTGGTATTGATTGCGAGCGAAGACATCTAGTTCTTCGACCCCTTTTTGTCAACTTCGGGTCATTCTAGGCCCAAGTTTGACCAGCCTCGAACGAAGGCTATTTGGAAGAAGTGGAATTATGGGTTTTAAAATACAAAATAATTTTTTGATACCCATTTTAGAGACATAGGTGGGTTCTCGAGCTCTCGCAACATTGAGGCATTCTTTGGCCCATTTCGATCAAATTCATATCGTTTTAGGGTTGATTCGGGTTAACCTCGAATGAAGGTGATTTTTGAAAATCAAAATTCTTCATTTGAAAATATGAAATCATATTTGGATACCCATTTGAGAGATGCAAGTGGGTTCTCAAGTGCTTGTAACGTTGAGGCATTCTTTGGCCAATTTCGATCAAATTCATATCGTTTTAGGGTTGATTCTGGTTAATCCTGAATGAAGGTGATTTTTGAAAAGAAAAAATTTCATTGCAAATATGAAATCATATTTCGATACCCATTTGAGGGTTGTACACGTGGTCCTAATTGAGATCGAAGACATGTAGTTCTTGGGCCCCTTTTTCTCAAGTTTGGGTCATTCTAGGTTTAAGTTTTACCAGCCCCGAATGAAGGTTATTTGGAAGGAGTGGAATTATGGGTTTAATAATACAAAATAATTTTTTGATACCCATTTGAGAGATTCAAGTGGGTTCCTGAAAGCTCGTAACGTGAGGCATTCTTTTGCCCATTTCGATAAAATTCGTATCGTTTTAGGGTTGATTCTGGTTAACCCCGAATGAAGGTGATTTTTGAAAAGAAAAATTATTCATTTGTAAATATGAAATCATATTTGGATACCCATTTGAGAGTTTTATACATGGTCCTAATTGTGAGCGAAGACATGTAGTTCTTCGGCCCGTTTTTCTCAATTTCGGGTCATTTTAGGCCCAAGTTTGACTAGCCCCGAATGAAGGCTATTTAGAAGAAGTGGACTTATGGTTTTAAAAATATAAATAATTTTTTTATACCCATTTGAGAGATGCAAGTGGGTTCTCGAGCGCTTGTATTGTTGAGGCATTATTTGGCCCATTTCGATCAAACTCGTATCGTTTTAGGGTTGATTATGGTTAACCCCTAATGAAGGTGATTTTTAAAAAGAAAAATTATTCATTTGCAAATATGAAATCTTATTTGGATACCCATTTGAGAGTTGTAGAGGTGGTCTTGATTGCGAGTGAAGATGTGTAGCTCTTGGGCCCATTTTTCTCAACTTCCTGTCATTCTAGGCCTAAGTTTTACCAGCCACGAACGAAGTCTATTTGGAAGAAGTGGAATTATGGGTTTAAAAATGCAAAATAATTTTTTGATATCGATTTGAGAGATATAGGTATGTTCCCGAGCTCTCGTAACGTTGATGCATTCTTTGGCCCATTTCGATCAAATTCGTATCGTTTTAGGGTTGATTATGGTTAACCCAAATGAAGGTGATTTTTGAAAATAAAAAATATCCATTTGGAAATATGAAATCATATTTGGATACCCATTAGAGATATGCAAGTGGGTTCTCGAGCACTCATAACGTTGACGCATGCTTTGACCAGTTTTGATCAAATTTGTATCGTTTTAGTGTTGATTCTGATTAATCCCGGATGAAGTTGATTTTTGATAAGCAAAATTTTTCATTTGCAAATATGAAATCATATTTGTATACCCATTTGAGAGTTGTACACGTTTTCCTAATTGAGAGTGAGGACGTGTAGTTCTTGGGCCCCTTTTTCTCAACTTCAGGTCATTCTAGGCCCAAGTTTTACCATCCTCGAATGAAGGCTATTTGGAAGAAGTGGAATTATGGGTTTAAAAATACAAAATATTTTTTTGATACCCATTTGAGAGATGCAAGTGGGTTCCCGTGCACTCGTAACATTGAGGCATTCTTTTGCCCATTTTGATCAAATTCGTGTCGTTTTAGGGTTGATTATGGTTAACCCCGAATGAAGATTATTTTTGAAAAGAAAATTTCTTCATTTGCAAGTATGAAATCGTATTTGGATACACATTTGATAGATGCAAGTGGGTTCCCCATCGCTCGTAATGTTGAGGTATTCTTTGTCCCATCTCGATCAAATTCGTATCGTTCTAGGGTTGATTATGGTTAATCCCGAATGAAGGTGATTTTTGAAAAGAAAAATTCTTCATTTGCAAATATGAAATCACATTTGGATACCCATTTGAAAGTTGTACACATGGTCCTAATTGAGAGCAAAGACATGTAGTTCTTGGGCCCCTTTTTCTCAACTTCGGGTCATTGTAGGCCCAAGTTTTACCAGCCCCGAATGAGGGCTATTTGAAAGAAGTGGAATTATGGGTTTAAAAATAAAAAATATTTTTTTGATACCCATTTGAGAGATGCAATTGGGTTCTCGAGCGCTCGTAACGTTGAGGCATTCTTTTGCCCATTTTGATCAAATTCGTATCATTTTAGGATTGATTCTGGTTAACCCCGAATGAAGGTGATTTTTGAAAAGAAAAATTCTTCATTTGTAAATATGAAATCATATTTGGATACCCATTTGAGAGTTTTACACATGGTCCTAAGTGCGAGCGAAGATGTGTATTTCTTGGGCCCCTTTTTCTCAACTTCAAGTCATTTTAGGCCCAAGTTTGACCAACCCCGAATGAAGGCTATTTAAAAGAAGTGGAATTATGGGTTTAAAAATATAAATAATTTTTTGATACCCATTTGAGAGATGCAAGTGGGTTCCCGAGAGCTCGTAACATTGAGGCATTCTTTGGCCCATTTCGATCAAACTCGTATCGTTTTAGGGTTGATTCTGGTTAACCCCGAATGAAGGTGATTTTTAAAAAGAAACATTATTCATTTGCAAATCTGAAATCATATTTGGATACCCATTTGAGAGTTGTACACGTGGTTTTGTGTTCTTGGTGGATATCGGTGGCCACCCACCTTTTCCAACTGGATCAAAACAATTTTATCGCAATTTTGGTAATTTACTATTTTTTGGCAGTTTTTCAGGTCCTGAACTTCCAGATCCATTTGAGGCCCTAAATGACGTTTTTCGAGGCATTATTTTGCCCATTTCGATCAAATTCGTATCATTTTAGGGTCGATTCTGGTTAACCCCAAATGAAGGTGATTTTTGAAAAGAAAAATTCTTCATTTGCAAATATGAAATCATATTTGCATACCCATTTGAGGGTTGTACACATGGTCATCATTGTGAGCGAAGACGTGAAGTTCTTGGCCCCCTTTTTCTCAACTTTGGGTCATTCTAGGCCCAAGTGCGACCAGCCCCGAATGAAGGCTATTTGGAAGAAGTGATATTATTGGTTTAAAAATACAAAATAATTTTTTGATACCCATTTGAGAGATGCAAGTGGGTGCCCGAGNAGGGTCGATTCTGGTTAACCCCAAATGAAGGTGATTTTTGAAAAGAAAAATTCTTCATTTGCAAATATGAAATCATATTTGCATACCCATTTGAGGGTTGTACACATGGTCATCATTGTGAGCGAAGACGTGAAGTTCTTGGCGCCCTTTTTCTCAACTTTGGGTCATTCTAGGCCCAAGTGCGACCAGCCCCGAATGAAGGCTATTTGGAAGAAGTGATATTATTGGTTTAAAAATACAAAATAATTTTTTGATACCCATTTGAGAGATGCAAGTGGGTGCCCGAGCGCTCGTAACGTTGATGCATTCTTTTGCCTATTTCGATCAAATTTGTATCGTTTTAGGGTTCATTCTGGTTAACCCTCAATGAAGGTGATTTTTGAAAAGAAAAATTCTTCATTTGCAAATATGAAATCATATTTGGATACCCATTTGAGAGTTGTACACGTGGTCCTAATTGCGAGTGAAGACGTTTAGTTATTGGGCCCCTTTTTCTCAACTTCGGGTCATTTTAGGCCCAAGTTTGACCAGCCCCGAATGAAGGCTATTTAGAAGAAGTGGAATTATGGGTTTAAAAACATGAAATAATTTTTTGATACACATTTGAGAGATGCAAGTGGGTTCCCGAGCACTGGTAACGTTGAGGCATTCTTTGGCCCATTTCGATAAAATTCTTATCATTTTAGGGTTGATTTCGGTTAACCCCGAATGAAGGTGATTTTTGAAAAGCAAATTTTTTCATTTGCAAATGTGAAATCATATTTGGACATCCATTTGAGTGTTGTACACGTGGTCTTGATTGCGAGTGAAGACATGTAGTTCTTCGTCCCCTTTTTATCAACTTCGAGTCATTCTAGGCCCAAGTTTGACCAGCCTTGAATGAAGGCTATTTGGAAGAAGTGGAATTATGGGTTTAAAAATACAAAATATTTTTTTGATACCATTTTGAGAGATGCAAGTGGGTTCCCAAGCGCTTGAAACGTTGAGACATTCTTTGTCCCATTTTGATCAAATTCGTATCATTTTAGGGTTGATTCTGGTTTACTATGGTCTTGATTTAAAGCGAAGATGTGTAGTTCTTGTGCCCCTTTTTCTCAACTTCGGGTCATTCTAGGCCCAAGTTTTACCAGCCTCGAATGAAGGCTATTTGGAAGAAGTATAAATATGAGTTTAAAAATATAAAATAATTTTTTGATACCCATTTGAGAGATATAGGTGGGTTCCCGAGCTCTCGCAATGTTGAGGCATTCTTTGGACCATTTCGATCAAATTCATATTGTTTTAGGGTTGATTATGGTTAACCCTGAATGAAGTTGATTTTTGAAAAGAAAAATTCTTCATTTGCAAATATGAAATCATATTTGGATACTCATTTGAGAGTTGTACACGTGGTCTTGATTGCGAGCGAAGACATGTAGTTATTGGATCCCTTTTTCTCAACTTCAGGTTATTCTAAGCCCAAGTTTGACCAACCCCAAATAAAGGCTATTTGGAAGAAGTGGAATTATGGGTTTAAAAATACAAAATAATTTTTTGATACCCATTTGAGAGATGCAAGTGGGTTCCCGAGTGCTCGTAATGTTGAGGCATTCTTTGGCTCATTTTGATCAAATTCGTATCGTTTTAGGGTCGAATTTGGCTAACTACGAATGAAGGTGGTTTTTGAAAAGAAAAAATCTTCATTTGCAAATATGAAATCACATTTGGGTACCCATTTGAGAGTTGTACACATGGTCCTAATTGCGAGGGAATACGTGTAGTTCTTGGTTCCCTTTTTCTCAACTTTGGATCATTTTAGGCCCAAGTATGACCAGCCTTGAACGAAGGCTATTTAGAAAAAGTGGAATTATGTGTTTAAAAATATAAAATAAATTTTTGATACCCATTTGAGAGATGCAAGTGGGTTCCCGGGCACTCGTAACGTTGAGGCATTCTTTGGCCCATTTCGATCAAATTCGTATCATTTTAGTGTTTATTATGGTAAACCCCGAATGAAGGTGATTTTTGAAAAGCAAAATTATTCATTTGCAAATATGAAATCATATTTGGATACCCATTTGAGAGTTGTACACGTGGTCTTGATTGCGAGCGAAGATGTGCAGTTCTTGGGCCCCTTTTTCTCAACTTCGGCTCATTCTAGGCCCAAGTTTTGCCAGCCACGAACGAAGGCTATTTGGAAGAAGTGGAATTATGGGTTTAAAAATGAAAAATAATTTTTTGATACCGATTTGAGAGATATAGGTATGTTCCCGAGCTCTCACAATGTTGAGACATTCTTTGGCCCATTTCGATCAAATTCGTATCGTTTTAGGGTTGATTCTGGTTTACCCCGAATGAAGGTGATTTTTGAAAAGAAAAATTCTTCATTTGTAAATATGAAATCATATTTGGATACCCATTTGAGAGATGCAAGTGGGTTTCCTAGTGCTCGTAATGTTGAGGTATTCTTTGTCCCATATCGATCAAATTCATATCGTTTTAGGGTTGCTTCTGGTTAATCCCGAATGAAGGTGATTTTTGAAAAGAAAAATTCTTCATTTGCAAATATGAAATCACAATTGGATACCCATTTGAAAGTTGTAGACGTGGTCCTAATTGAGAGCAAAGACGTGTAGTTCTTGGGCCCCTTTTTCTCAACTTCGGGTCATTGTAGGCCCAAGTTTTACCAACCCCGAATGAGGGCTATTTGGAAGAAGTGAAATTATGGGTTTAAAAATACAAAATAATTTTTTGATACCCATTTGAGAGATGCAAGTGGGTTCCCGAGCGCTCGTAACGTTGAGACATTCTTTTGCCCATTTCGATCAAATTCATATTGTTTTAGGGTTGATTCTGGTTAACCCCGAATGAAGGTGATTTTTGAAAAGCAAAATTCTTCATTTGTAAATATGAAATCATATTTGAATACCCATTTAATTTATTAATCCATTTTAAATGTTTGTTAATTTATTAATTATTTTAAATTTTAACTAATTTTATATTTTTTTAAACCTTATTCATTTCTAATTTTAATATTTTTTTAAAGCTTAATTCATTTCTAATTTTAATAGATTTTAAATTGTTTAACAATTAAATTGATTGATTTATATTTTTTAATTATTCAAATGAATTAATTTTAAATGTGTTTTCATTTATTAATTCATTTCAAATTTTAATTAATTTTATATTTTTTACTATCAAATTAATTTTTCTAGTCTATTAGTTCATCTCAAAATGTTTTTCATTTTAATTATATATATATATATATATATATATATATATATATATCTTCATATATGTATATAAAAAGGCTGATTGGGCTGTTTAACTATAGAAATTGTGGGATTCATTTCTAATTTGTTTAACTATAAAATTTGTGATTTATGTTTTTTAATTATCAATTTAATTGAAATGATAAATTTTAATATATTTTATATTTTTTTTCACTATTAAATTAATGGAAATTTAATTCATTTTATATTTTTTTATCATCAAGTTGATTGATTTTATATTTATATATTTTTTCTATTAAATCCATTAAATCCATTGAAATTATTTATTTTGATTGTAAAAATAAATTTAATAATACTATTTAAAAATTTCCAACATAAAATTTAATTTATAAATTTAATATACAATTTTATTAAAAATACTTTCTAATTTTTTTATAATGATATAATTATTTATATTAATATGACAAAAGAAATATTGTAGTCAATTCTATTACAAATTAAAAACACTGTGTTTGTATTTCAACATATGTCGAAAAATATATCGTAAAAATTAAAAGTATAAACTTGTGTTGCTATACTCTTAAAAATTGAAAAACAAAACATTGTATAACATAAAATAGATTATTTATAAATAATAAAAACACATTGAAGTACTTATGAATTGTTCTTGTCCATTTGGATGTCCATGTCTTCATCTAAGATTACAGGATTTGAACATAAAATAGATTATTTATAAATATTAAAAACATGATGAAGTACTTATGAATTGGTCTTGTCCATTTGGATGTCCATGTCTTAATCTAAACAAAACATTGTATAACATAAAATAGATTATTTATAAATAATAAAAACATAATGAAGTACTTATGAATTGTTCTTGTCCATTTGGATGTCCATGTCTTCATCTAAGATTATAGGATTTGAACATAAAATAGATTATTTATAAATATTAAAAACATGATGAAGTACTTATGAATTGTTCTTGTCCATTTGGATGTCCATGTCTTCATCTAAGATTATAGGATTTGAAGAAGTTTTTTCAAGGTTCAAAATTTTGTCATTTTGATCTTTATTACCATCTTCATTTTTTAGTCACTTTAAAAAATGATTTCAATATTGAAGATTTATTTGCAAAGGTGTCAAATTTTGTATCCATTACATGTAACTTATGCAAAATATATTTATTTAGGTTTACTCCAACTAACTAAGCTATAAAGACTTTGTTGGGTCAATATAACTATGTTAACTTGAAGATTTTGTTATCATGGGTTATGGAGGGTTTGAAATCTAACCATCAAATTCAACTTTCAAATGGTCTTTGGAGAGTTTCTAGCATTTGTTATTGATAATTGTTTCCATGTTTGCCATTTTTTCCTTAGTGCTAGCAAATAAACAAGTATGGTAAGCCTCTTTTGTTTTCGTAATGAAGACCAATTATAGAAAATACACAAAACCAATGATTTTAATATACCAATCAACTGAGAGTGATGCCAAGTGGAAACACTACAACTTGAGGGAGTTTCCAACTCGAGACACGACGACAACTTGGTCACCCTTGAATCACTTTTGACAACCCTTCTCAACCAAGATTTATCCCATCCTTAGTAGGGACTTGAATTTAAATTGAAACATTCCAACTCTGGCCATGATTATTGGAGGTCTCATCAAATTAGTTACATAATACAAATAGTTGTCTTTCAACACTCTTTACTAATGGTAAAATTCATAATACCCACACCACTTTACAAACTCATTAACCATAAAGGAATCTGCAATCGAAATAAGGATTGCCCATACACTCAAACTTAACTCGATTGGAGATTCCATTCATCCAATGGACATCAAGCAAATTCAATCATTGACTTTAGTTGACTTTGTTCCATGCCCTTTGGATGAAAGGAATCTATAATCGAAATAAGGATTTCCCATACACTTGAACTTAACTCTATTGGATATTCCATTCATCCAATGGACATCAAGAAAATTCAACCATTGACTTTAGTTGACTTTGTTCCACGCCCCTTGGATGAAAGGAATCTGCAATCGAAATAAGGATTGCCCATACACTCGAATTTAATTCAATTATAGATTCCATTCATCCAATGGACATCAAGAAACTTCAATCTTTTACTTCAAATGACTTTGTTCCATGCTCCTTGGATGAAAGGACTCTGCAATCGAAATAAGGATTACCCACACACTCAAACTTAACTTGATTGGAGATTCCATTCATCCAATGGACATCAAGAAAATTCAATCGTTGACTTCATTTGACTTTGTTCCATGCCCCTTGGATGAAAGAAATCTGAAATCGAAATAACAATTGCCCATACACTCGAACTTAACTCGATTGGAGATTCCATTCATCCAATGGAAATCAAGCAAAGTCAACCATTTACTTTAGTTGACTTTGTTCCATGCCCCTTGGATGAAAGGAATCTGTAATAGAAATAAGGATTGTCCATACACTCGAACTTAACTCAATTGGAGATTTCATTCATCCAATAGACATAAAGCAAAGTCAACAGTTGACTTCGGTTGACTTTGTTCCATACCCCTTATGAAAAAAATCTATGGACCAATATTTTTATTTCATCATTGCACCACCCTAGATCATGATGAAGCCTCGTTTATTCTGAACAAGCTTGGTTTATTTTGAACACGCTTAAACTTGTATCAAATTTATTATTAAAACAATAGCTTTTGACAAGTTTTCCATCAATGAAAACTCTAATCCTCTTTCTCTCACACGTTAGGTATGAATCTCTCACATCGAGTGGTTAATTCTGTATAATCCGGGTGTCCGAGATATTTTCATCACGCTGAATTCATTTATACCTTCAAAAATAAATTTAAACTAAAAAAAATTGTAATTTCCTGCATATTTTTTTAACTAAAAAAATTGTGATTTTTTGTAACTAAAAAAATTGTGATTTGATGTATATTTATAATTGTAATTACAAAAATATTTATAACCTCGAATTCAGAAAAAAAAATACCAAAACATAGAACAATTAGACAACACCATAGGTCACCCACTCCAAATAAAGTTCAATGGCCATTGTTGCAACACATCTACGCCATTGGGTTGCATAGTGTACAGCAAGAAGTGCGCAATGAACCCTTCGTAATCACAGGCCTTGCGGTCTCTCACACATGAGGTCTATAATTAATTCAAATATAATGTCACCAACTCCGAATAAAGTTCAATGGCGATTGCTGCAACACATCGATGCCATTGGGTTGCATAGTCTACAATAATGAGTAAGCTGTAAGCCCTTCGTTATCGTATGTGTTGCGGTTTCTCACACACGAGGTGTGAAATTAATTCAAATTTAAATTCACCAACTCCTAATAAAGTTCAATCGTGTTTGTTGCAACACATCGACGCCATTGGGCTATAGAGTGGTGATTGTTGCCACACATCGAAACTATTGGACTGCATAGTCTACAACAATGAGTGAGTTGTAAGCCCTTCGTTATTGTAGGAGTTGAGGAGTTGTTATCTAACAATGTTTCACACTGCAGCGTTGGGAAATTGATGTAGAATTTATTGAAGCTAAAATAATGGGGTCATTGTAATCTATGCAACAGACTGACTATGTATTTTTCTCATTCTACACGAGTCATGAATGTCATGGTAGATCTATTTATAGTATAATACTAGGGTCCCAAATAGTTTTGAAGTGTACACCAGTTTGATTGTGTGTAATCTGGGGCAGTGGGATAATTTGTGAGCAATCTTCCCTTCCGAGTTATTTTTCTGAAGGTTTTCTAGCGGATCGTTTTTAAATTTCCTACTAATTCAAAACTCTGATCGATTTTCTGAACATTTGGGTTGGTTTAAAATGGGGAAAAACTCTTGGGGTAAGGTCCTGAAATGCATGGAATTTTGATCCATGAAAAACTTAGAATACCCTTGAAAATTTGGTTGGATTCACTCGGGAGGGAAGATTGCTCCCGAGTTAGCCTACTCCCATGTTGGGGAATCAGTCACTACATTTGTGTGATTTTATGGCTTCCATGTGAGAGGTTTTATTGGGTTTAAATCATTTTCTACATTTAACATAGTGGGAAAACCTATCATAATTCAGAATTCCAACCAACACTGGGACAACCATCACTCGTTGCTATCCACAAATGTAGGATGACTCATCATTATTATTCAAGGAAACCATACCACCTGAAATAACTCGTTGGTGGTCCTTAAGGGGGCAAGATGGGTTTTGGACCGTTAACTTGTTTCCTTACCTCCTAGAAAGACCAACTCTTAGCCAAGCCAAAACACTTTTAGGTCATACTCCAAGACCTTAAAGCATTTTCTACATCCTTGTGAGGGTAAGTGGCATTAAAAAATATTAATACCAAAAAATGATTTCAAAGTTGGCAATAAATAAAATATTTCAATTTTCACTTCAAGTAAAATAGTTTTATATAAATATATAAAGTAATTGAAAGTAAAAAAAATCTGATTTCACCCATAAATGTTTCCTACTCCCTAGTGTGAAGGAGATGTGTAATTTCTTTAATGCTTAATATGGAGTTCACAAGTGTCATTTAAAGCATATTAATAAGAAAAAAAATATTTCAAATTAAATAAAATATTTCAATATCAACTTGCTTTGTACAACATGAATATTTGTAATTCTATATATTCTCACCATAGAATTGACATGTGGAATTTATAAAAATAATAACAAAACAAGAGAAATTAACAACAAAGTTGTTTATACCTACCTTTTAATATTTTAATATAATAGTTGTTTGTAATTCAAAAATAATAATTAAAACAATTATAGTAGTTGTATGTAATCCAAACCCAATAGTTAAACAATTATAAAAGGCTTAAAACTTGTAATAATAATTATTGTTTATAATTTTTAATTAGTATTTATTTATATATAAATGTATTGTTTTTAAAGTAGCATTTAAAGTTAGCCTGTACTTTTTAGTATGACATGTTTTCATTGAAAATATATATTACCCATAAGTAACATAAATACAATATATTGTTGGATTTGAGATCAACTTTATATAATTTTTTCATTTAAAATATTTAAAATCAATTTTTTAATAAAATTATAATTTTAAAATGTTAAGTTATATGAATGTTGTAATTATTTTCAAAATTGCATAATTCATCTATGCAAACCAAATTTAAGTTGCCAAATTTGTAGACATGTAGAAAATGACAAAAATCTTAATTATCAAGTTCTTCTTTTGGTAAGAAGTCCATCGACAACAAGATGAAGGCTTTGGTCCTTGCCGAAAATTGGCGTTGGCTAGCAGTTCTACCAAATGACTTTTTTCGCGGGAATCGTTCGATATAAATTTACAATGCCACTCTGATTTTACAAAAATAATCACTTAAATCTAGGAATCCAACAATTTCTCGTCGGATTTCGGGCAAATATCCTCGGAAAAAATCTTCATTTAGTAGAATCTTTAGCCTACGACATTAAAATTTACAATTTTAAAGAATAAATAATAATAATTACCACATTAAATGACAAGGCTAAAGTAAGAAGTACTATCAAATCAATGAAGTAGTAAAGCATAAATTAATGGAACACAAATAGTTTAAAAAATGAGATATTTTACATCAACAAGGGATTAAAATAATGATATCTCTATGCTCACATTAAATGACAAATTAAAGTTTTTTAATTTTTAATTTTTTAATTAAATATTTAAATCTGACAATAGCTATCAAAACCACATAAAAATAGTCACTTCACTCTCTTCAACCAATAGAAAATTAAGAATTTCAATTTTCATAAAATAATTTTTTATTTTATTATTTATTTAAAAAAAAAAAATTAATAAAAAAAAATTTAAAAACTTTAGAAAGTTGTATGCCATCACAAACAACTAATTGAAATTTAAAGAGAATTGAATCTTAAGCAATTACAATATAAATTACAATATACATTGCCATAGGAAAGTATAAAAATATTTCAATGTTCATCTTAAGTAAAAGAATTGCACCAAAAAAACAATATGAAAGAGATGTGTAATTCCTTTGGTGCTCAACATGGAATTGACAGTGACATTTAAAATTATAAAAGTGGTTGATATATGCCAATAGGCGTCCCCCCTAGTGGAATCAGTGGATTAATCAGTCTTTTAATCGTAAATTTCAATCTTAGGGTTGGAAATTGAAGATGCTGGCATATTATTCGTCGTCCTTCCAAATCAATGAATGTGATTTAGTCTTGGTAACTTCCTTGTATTTTTAAATGCGTTCGTTAACTTGTTTAATTTTTAACATTTACCTAATCATATTAAGAAATTACTGTAACACTATATGATTACCACGTTTAAATGATTAACCTTTGGAATTACCATGTTCAAATTTCCTCAGCTGTCCGCGCGTTTCATTTTTCTGTTGGCTTTCCTCAGCTGCCCACGCATTTCATTTTTTGTTGGCTTTCCTCAGTTATCCGCGCGTTTCAATGGTTTTCATTTTTGCATTCTATTAGGTCTTCAACGCTGGGCGCTGACCAACTGCCTTGTGACCTCCTCATAGAAGCATATACAGAGAAAGCATGATTGAAGCAGTAAGAGCGGATGGTTTGGAAAGTTAGAAAGTCAGATACATGTGGAACAACTAGATTTCTTCTCGGTGAAGATAATAATTCCATCTTTATTTTGATGTTTTTGACAATCTTATTTTAATGTATATTTCGCAGATTAATCAATGAGAGAATATTAGTTATACAATGATTGGCAATTGCCCTGATTAAAAATATATGATGCCCCTGAAAGATGTTTTTCTTTGTAATAAAATCATGTTTGTTGCTGATACGTTCTTCACAAAGGTAGATATACGAAGTTACAAATTAAATACAGTGCTTCTCATGTTATAATAAAGATATGTTTATTTTACCTTTTCTATTTTCTCGTTGGATTTCAGTTAATAAAAAGCACTGAATCATGCTCATTTTAAGATCATGGAAACAAATTTACATCATTAGAACAAAATGGAGCCGATCCTCCCAATTTTTTCATCTATTACTTTTAATTATTTATATTATTGGAGATTTGACATTTAAAATGATATGGTTATTGTTTTAGTTCGTGAAGGATTTGTGTTCCTCTCATTACATGGAAGCACCCACGATTTATATGAAAAAATAATTTGAGGAAATGTATGTAATGTTGTTTTCGATTGCACGGAATAGAGAATGGAGAATTCGATATGATTTTATATTCACCACCTTATATCTAAGGAAGTAAGTAATAGAGAATTTAATATTACCCTTAAAATTTAGGCACTTCATGGCAGTAACCATGGGTGGAGGGCACTCTTCCAACGCAATCTCCCTATCCTTCAAAATAGTGGTGGGCTCATCCAACCAAAAAAATTTGTTGAGCGAAGAAGTCCCATCTCGATTTATCAAAAATTCACAACTGTTCCCTGGTTGAGTTTCCTCAGATGACTTTCAGGTTGAATACCCTTGCTTTAAGAGAGCGTGTATCAAAGAGTTAACTGGTTCGTGGTCGTTTCTGCACATGGTCAATCAATTCAGAAAAATTAGATGGCACTCATCAAAAGTGTATTGCACATTCTTGTTGGTTTGTGTTTGAAAGACAAAGATTGTTTTATGTTTTATTTGGTCAATCAATTCAGAAAAATTAGATGGCACTCATCAAAAGTGTATTGCACATTCTTGTTGGTTTGTGTTTGAAAGACAAAGATTGTTTTATGTTTTATTTAAGGGTTATATTTAGTCAAATGTTCCTTTCAATATTTCTTTTCAATATTTTTTTAGGGGATAAAATTCCATCGCCTTAATACTTTCTTAAGAAAATATTTAATTTATACTTTCTTAAATAAAATATTTAATTTGACATATTGAATTAAAAATTGATTTTTTTTTTAAACTTTGATGTTACCAATTAAATTAAAATTAAAATATAAAATTTAAATTTAAATTTGTTTTTTTATAAACTTTGATATTTTCAATAAAATTAAAATTTAAAATTCTAAAAACTAATTTTAAAACAAAAATTTAAAATACCTTAGAAACAAATTTGAAAATAAAACCTTTTAAAACATAAAAAAAACACTAAAGATAAAAAGTGTTTAATAATAATAAAAAAAAGACAATCAGGGCAATTCCCACCCATATTGCATGTCAGGAAATTCACATCCATTTAATTCCCATCCATATAGTTTAAAACCCTAATTTAAATTAAATTAGGTTGAAATTTAAATTAAATTAGGTTGAAATTTAAATTAAATTAAATTAGTATACTTTGAGTTAATGTTTTATGTATAGATAAATCTAAACATTAAATATTGTTAAACCCTAATTTAAATTGGATCTATAGTTAAATTAAATTAATTCTACAAACTAAGATTGAATATATAGTTAATTTATAGGGTTTAATCACATATATCAGCCACTTTTATAAAGTGGTTGTTGCTAGTTGACGATTGACATGTCCTGGGGACGACCATTAATATATTAAGACATAATCAATGTATTAATTAAATATTACATTTATTTAATAATAATAATAATAATAATAATAATAATAATAATAATAATAATAATAATATATTAATATAATACATAAATATATTATATTCATGTATATAAATTAATGATCTATTAATATGTTAACATAATGTATTACATTAATGTAGTATATAATAAAAATATATAAATTAAAGTATTAATTTACATTAATAATGAATAATGAATAATGAATTATTCTAGCAACAACCACTTTATAAAAGTGGTTGATATATGTCGATCGGCTTCATTTTTCACCTTTCCAAAATAATGACGGTCGATCGGCATATATCAACCACTTTTATAAAGTGGTTGTTGATATTGGTTTATAAAACATTGATTAATCCATGTTCATCACATTGCGACGACAATATATTGATGAACATTTCCATTACGTTAAAGTTATGGAAATGGATTTTATGGAAAATGGTTGTTGCTACATACTTTATATAAAGTGGTTGTTGCTAGTTGACGACCGACCTCTCTGAAGAACAACTATTAATATATTCTTACATAATTAATAAATAAATTAATAAAAAATAAAAAATATATATAATAAAGTAAAAACTGGAAATGGATTTATGAAAAATGGTTGCTACATAATTTTATATATAGTGGAGTTAAGAAAGAACATCCATTCTTTATAAAGTTGATATAATGTCGATCAATAACTTTAGTTTGAAATGTGAAAATGGTGTTGATCACGATATCAACCACTTTTATAAAGTGGTTGTTGCTAGTTGGACAATCAATCTCCAAGAACAACTTTTAATATATTCTTACATAATTAATAAATAAATTAATAAAAATAAAAATATATATAATAAAGTAAAAACATTATTAAAGTAATAATAATAAAAGAATAATGTAACATATTAATTAATAAAGTAAATACATTTATAAAGGAAAACATTTTTTCTATAAAATATTAATACATTAATATATTATAAATAAACAATAAAATTTAAATAAATCACTAAATTAATTATAAAGTAATACATGTCCTCGAGGTGTAGGACAACCAGTGACGGAGTGTGCTGTTAAGCCACTCTATGATGTTAAAGTCACCAAGCTTTGAAACCTCATGGGGGACAAAAAATCCAACCATGTTAGGTTTGGTGTGGCTCAGGTCGGGTGCAATCCCTTGGTGATTTTGATGCCTTAGATGCCCCCTAGTCATGGTTTCTCAAGCCACAAGTTAATCTCGATACCAACAGGTCCAACAAAATTAACAAACAAAACAAACTATAAAGTAATACATTGGTAATGAAAAATACATTAGTAGTATATTTAAATAAATAAATATAAATGCATTACTAAATTAATTATAAAGTAGTACATTAGTCATGAAAAATATATTAATAGTGTATAAATAGATTAATGTGATCTTACATAAATGAATTAATATAGTAATTAATTGATATATTAATTAATGTATTAATAAGTAAATATATTTAAGTATTAATGTATTGATTAATTAAAGTATCAAAATTCTAAAGAATCACAAGTGATTACTTATCTTCTTAATGTATAGATCAATTGGGTCTTAGTGGACATTAATCATCATCATCAAATCTGATGTATTATAATGTAACAAGTTAATTAATAAAAATCTTAATAATGTATTGTATTATTTAATTAATTAATACATTATTAAACTATACATACATTAATAAAATATTAATTTAACAATAAGTTAATAAAATAAAAATACATTAAAAATACAATAATAATAAAACTTTAATAAAATAAATACATTAATAAAATAAATACATTAATGCATTGATATTTATATATTAATTAAATACATTAATTAAATGTATTAATAATTATATATTAATTAAATATATTACTTAAATACATTAATTAATGTATTAATATTTATATATTATTTAAATACATTAATGTATTACATTATTATATTAAAGTATTAATAAAAAAAACATTTAAACATTAATGAATAACTTATTGTATGGATGTAATGTAAAGTACACTATTTAATTATTTAATTATTGTAATTTATAAATTAAATTATTTATACATTAATTATATTATAATGTATTAATGAAATTAATACAATATTAAATAATATATGATTAAACTATTAATATAATAATAAAGTAAAAATACATTAAAATTACTTTATAATATTATTATATAAATAGAAAACATTAATATATTACATTTTTACTTGAGAGTATCAATTCAGTAATACAATATTCATCTATACATTGATTCAATTAATACAATAATCATTAATGCATTAACACACAATTTGCTACATTAATAAGATAATACATTGAAAATATATCAATAAACTAATAATATATTAAAAAAAATATTAATACATTAAATTTATAAATTAATTATTTGTATTTTATCTTTATTAATGTATTAACAATTAAATTTAAACATTACATTAATGCATTGAATTGAGTTATTACTAAATTAATTATTATAAAGCAATAACTCAATTAATTATTATAAAGTAATACATTAGAAATGAAAAAATACATTAATATGATATTACATAAATGAAATAATATATTAATGATCTATTAATTAATGTATTAATATGTAAATAAATTAATTTATTAAAGTGTTAATGTATTGATTAATTAATACTTTAATGCAATGTATAAATTAAAGAATCAATGCGTTGATGTATAATGTGATGTATTAATGTAACATGTTAATTAAAAAATATTAATAATGTATTAATACATTGATAGATTAATACATTAATAGATTAATACATTAATGTACTAAAGTATTCATGTATTAATTAAATAATATATCAATGATATATAAATTAATATATAAAATAATAAATACAAGTATTAAATGTATTAAATAATTGAAAAAATAATGTAAATTATAAATTAAAGTATTAAAACATTAATGTATAACTTATTGTACGAAGGTAATATTACGCTATGTATGCCACTGCAATGTTGGGCTATGCCTGTCACATTAGGTTCTATGCATCACATAGTAACAAGGGGTTATGTTCATCACATTGTGACGTTTGAAATGTTTGTCACATTGCATTGTTAGGCATTACTACGTCACATTACGACATTAGGTTCTATGCATCACATAGCAACAAGGAGTTATGTTCGCCAGATTGCGATGTTTGGAAATGTTTGTCACATTGTGACGTCAGAATATCCACATATATCACACCATGGTGCTACAGTTTGTCATATAGTGATGACGAGTCTATGTGCATATCATTGCGATGTCAGAAAGTTCGTCGCATTGTCACAAAAGAAAGAGTTTTGTAACATAATGAGGTATGAGCATGAACGTCACATATCAAAGTGGGTTATGTTCATCACATTGTGATGTTAGAAAATGTTCATTTCATTGCAATGTAGGGTTATGTTTGTCACATTGTGACAATGGGTTCTGCACATGATGCAGACCCCCTATCCCTCCTAAGGGCTGCGCGACCTCCCGGTCAGGATCTTCTGATTCTAGAGCCAAAATGGCTCTTTTGGTTCTGAACTGGAACCCTTCGGATGAATACATAGGTCCCTTTCAAAATCTCAGTTGGATTTTTCGGGCGCCAAGCGTGAGCTCCCACTGCACATGACCAAGGGCCGTGACCTTGCACCAAGCCAAAAGGTGCTTACCGGGGACCGGGACTTCACAAATCAAGCATCCTGCCTCTTGGTTCCTCGAACCTCCGGTAGCCAAAATGTCGAAATATCGAGGACTGGGACTTCATGAGTCAAGCGTCTCATCTCTTGGTCCCTCGAACCTCTGGTAGCCGAAATGCTGAAAGGTTTCAGCGCTTGTTACTTCGGGATTAGCCGAAATCAGGATGCAAGGGATATCCTTGCACCTTAGGATCTCCGGTCACTGAAGAACAGAAATGCCCCGGCGCCTATTTCTTTGGGATTTCGTGTATCAGGACACAAGGAGTGTCGTTTCTCCTTGGAATTTCCAGTCACCGAAAAGCTGAAATGACCTGGCGCCTATTCCTTCGGGATTTCGCGTTTCGCGAAATCAGGATGCAAGGGATATCCTTGCACCTTGGGATCTCTGGTCACTGAAGAGCCAAAATGCCCTGGCGCCTATTTCTTCAGGATTTCATGGTTCAAAAAATCAGGATGCAAGGGGATGTCTCTGCTCCTTGGAGTCCCCAGTTGCCGAAGTGTCGAAACGCCGAAATATCCCAACGTCCGATCAACGACTCACAATGATCCCTATGATCGATGGTCCCGATCAATTCACAATTTCACGATTCAGGATCCTGAAAGACAAGATCCCCTGTCTTTCCAACTCACGGTACTCGAAGTCCCGAAATAGACCAATGGTCCAGATCGTCCTGTGATTGACGGTCCTGGTCGAATCGTAACTTCATGATTTCGCGATTCGAGACTTTGAAAGACAGGAGCCTCTGTATTTCCACCTCGTGGTACTCGAATTTCTAAAATGGACGTTGAGGAACTCTCACCGCTAACCTCCTTGTAGCTCCACCCGATCTAACGGCCTACGGGGTTTCAGTGTTCCTCCTCGAGGACTCTCCACCATCCGTTTGGATCTCTGAACTCTCCTCCTGGATCTATGCAGGGTTAACGCTTGCGCTCCTTCTTCCAATCTGACGATTCGCGGGAATTTCCACCACGATCCAACGCTCGATGACGTTCTTCATCTTGAGCTTTTACTCGATTCCGACTTAGAAGATTTTCTAAGTCCCCAAAGACTTGGTCTTCGATTCTTCCAGGGAATGAATTCCCTGAGCTTGACAACACTTCCCGAAGTGTTATCCCTCCTAAGATTTGTTTGGTTCAGACGTCGATCTCCCGCACACTCCTTGCATCTGGGGGATTTTTATACTCAGATCCATGGCGTTTCTCTCTAGCTCAATGCACACCTTGCAGATCTCTCAGTGAACAGAAATGATTGAAACTACTAAAACCTTACAGTTCCATTCACTTGTTTATAAAATAGAAAACAACAGGGAAAATGCAAATAGTCCAAACATCACACATTTGGGTCAATTTTCCATTCTGTTCTATTCACAAGTGCCTACTGGCTAGCTAATACATCTGAAATTACAGCAATTCAAAACATTGAGATCTCCTGCTCACTCGCAATTCTCTTACAGTCAATTTCTCTGTATTACAACTCTCTCCTCTCTTCCTACTTACTTACCGCTAACTGGCTTACAAAATTTTACATAGCTCAAAATATTCCTAGGGTTTTCCCTGGCTACTTGCCTACTCTAAACCTTATCCTATGCTATCTTAGATCGGTCGCTTTCCAGAGCCGAAGTGGAAACTTTTGCTCTGTTTTACAATTTGAAAAACTTGCTTCAAAGGGAAAAACCTAGCATTGGTTCAAGCGTGCCTCCAAAGGTGAATTTCGGTGTTGAGTGGAGGCGGATCCCAAAATCAGTTGAACTTCCACGTTGAAGTTCTGGGAGAACTCTCACGTATTGGGTGGTCCCACCTCTACACGCTTGCCAATGATGCTCCTACATCATACTCCCCTTGAAAAAAATCCATGGACTCCTGTCCATGAGCTCCTCTACTGACCTTCCCTGCTTCTGGATAAGAGCTTTGTTTTCCCAACTAGCATCTTCTATCGGGCGTCCCTTCCATTTGACCAAATACTCAAAATAATTCTTCCTCCTGGTCTTCTTGCCAATTCTCTGATCTAGAATCTTCTCCATCTGTAGCTTCTCTGCCACAGTAATCTGCTTCTCCCATTGAAATTTTCCTTGATATTCTGAGCCTTCTTTGTCATCTTTCCTGTAAGGATACAGGTATGAGACATTGAATATGGGTGAAATTCCCACACCATCTGGTAGCTCGATCTCATAGGCGTTTGCATCAAACTTCCTCAAGATTTTGCAGGGTCCTATCTTCTTCATCTTCAATTTGTTATATGTTCCCCTAGGGAACCTTTCCTTCCTGAGATGTGCTAAAACTTAATCTCCCACTTCAAATTGAAGTTCCCTGCGATGCTGATCAACTCTGTGCTTGTATTTCTGGTTAGAACTCTGTAATTTTTCTTTGATCCGACTATGGAGTTTCTGCATTTCAGCAACAAAATCCTCTTCTCTGGCGCTTTTGATCTCTCCCTGTTCTAAGTATCTCAACTCAGACACTCCCCTTGGTTGCATTCCATAGAGTATTGGGAATGGACTCCTTCTAGTGCTTCTATTTGGTGAGTCATTGTATGCAAATTCTTCTTGTGGCAGAATCTGATCCCACTGGTTATGATGTTCAGTAACCAGACTTCTCAATAAGTTTCCCAAACTTCTATTTACCACCTCAGTCTGCCCATCTGTCTGAGGGTGATAAGCTGAGCTGAAGGACAAATATGTCCCCATCTTCTTCCACAACGTCCTCCAAAAGTGACCTATTATCGCACAGTTTGTAGTTTAGGTTAAAGGCTAAAGGATAGAGGCCAAACTAGTGTAACTGGAACCTTTCCCACCCAATGTCACCTCAATGGGGAGGTTCTTTCTATTTAGGGAGTTTAACCCAGGGGAGACGTCCCCGGTAACCTGGGGTTTTGAAGAGGCTAAGGTATAAATTCAAAGTCAAAGTTTCCTCTTCACAGGTTACCACCAAGGTCAGAAAGTCCAGCTAATCAGCCAATAAAAAGTGTATACCCAAAGAGAACACCTTCTCGGAACAAGAAAACAATAAAGAATATATGCAGGCTATTTTTTAGTGGGTTAGTACTTCATATAACTATCTGAAATCAATAAGTAAGAAATATAAAACAACAGGTATTAATGAGATCAACGTTTTGTAAATTAGCTATGGAAATGTATCAATTCATCAATAACTATTGAGATGATGAAGCCAACAATGTATCTAATCAATACTTTACTCAATAAATTCTTTAAAACATCACCTAATTGCTTATTATCAACATTTGCTGCATCAAGATGAAATAACCAAGTGTGACGTCATCCTAGTTAGGGTTAGCTAGTTAGTTAGGGTTTCAAAATTTAAAGTTTTGAGAGTTGTTTTGAGCACTATCACTTCAACGTTGTGTGTCTAATATCAGTACCTAGGGGTAGATGGATTCAATTAAGGAGAGGGCGCAAGGTTTTTGAAGGGATAAAGACTAAGGACAAGAGGGAAGGGTTCTAGAGTGCTGTAATGGCAGGGCCCTAGAATCAAAACCCTAGGGGAAAGAGGCTCACTCTGGTGTTGCTTAAGCATGGCCTCGTGCTCTTTCCTCCTTCCTTAGGTCAACTTGGCAAAGCGGCTAGCATAAAGACACAAGAATAAGGTGAGGGAGAGTGTTGCAAAGGCAAGGCCCTATCACCAAACCCTAAGAGTAGGACGACCCTAGGTGTAGATAACCTAGGCCTAGGATGCCTCCTCTCTCTTGACCTCTAAAAGGTACGACTAGCTTAAGGGAAGAAGGAATGAGAGTGTAGCAATGGATAGGCTCTTCCTTCCTTCTTCAATCGCTGAATATTTCTCTCTAAGGGGACATGAAACAAGGACCTACTTGTGTGCTTATCACCTACGGTTTTAAAATCATCAATTTTATAAGTAAATGCTAGAATATAAACCTACAACCATTCAATTAAGAAGTTTTTTAAGAAAAAAAAATTACATGTCATGAAGAAAAGCATGTGCAAACCCTAGTTGTAAACCTTCCTTCAAGAGAAATGCCAAAATATGCCAAGAAATTCTTCCATCAACAATAACGCCTCACTTTAAAAGACCAAATACCCAAGTAGGGAGCAAAAATCATACCTCACAAGTGTGAGTTGTTGTGTTATGTTCAAATGAGGGAAAAACATCCTCAATATATAGTGTATCATGACCTATAATTAGAATTAGGTCATTAAAAATAGACGACAAGGCTACAAACCAAAATCATACTATTTTTACATTAAACTATTTACTAAAACCCTAAATGAGCAAGAAATGAGATGTCAAGCCCTCCTAAGGGAGACGTTGGGCCCTTTTGGGGCTAGTCCAGCATCCAGAAGTCAAACGTTAGCCCTTTCTAGGCTCCTCCAAGCAGCAACATGTGCCATCCATCCTATCAAAATGCCACATGCTCAAGGTGATGTCAAGGCCTCCTGGGTGACATCCTGGTCATCAAAGGAAATGCTCCATCTGAAAAGGGGTCAACCCCCCTGGGTTGGGCTTAGCCAAAGTAACCTGGGTGGAATGTCCTTCTTCTCCTCATGTGCAAAGGCTCGACCAATCACTGTCCTGTCTCTGCACCTGATGGGGTCCCAACAACCATCTGATGGGATCTTCAGCCCCATGGAGGTCCGAACTAATCATCTCCCCATGTGTACTGATCCACTTGGTACCTGTTCGTCTGGCATGGTCCTGCAAATCAAAAACTTCGCCCTCCATAGGCTCATTAGTCACAGGGATCATATAAATTTTAATCATGTTTCATCATTAAGGTTATCAAACATATGCATAAAAACCTTGATATATCATCCAATAGCTCAAAAATATTACAAAGGCCTACAATACAAAGATGAAGAAAAGGACAAAATACCCTTTTGGGCTAGTATCCATAATGAAAATAATGTCTCCAAGGGGTATCATCCAAGTCATGTAAATCAAGGTGATGTGGTCAAGGGATGTCTAGGATTAGGGTAGAGTGAGAGCCAGGGCTACATGGTTTTACCTATGGGTGCCTTTGTAGAAGGCGAGTTGTACCTGTCATGGATGCAAGTTTCTTCCAAGCCCCTTATGCCTTTTATTCTTGCCTTCATTTTGTTCTTTTCATTCTTTTTACCCAAGGACTAATCGGAGGACACTACCTTGGCGTGGTGACCAGAGTTGACAGTGTTACCCACAAGTACCTTCACAGAAATGATAAGGTTGGCTCGTGATGAGACCCCCTTTCCCTTGGCCATGTAACCAAAGGTCACTGCCCTGGCGTGGTAACCAGATGATGGTAGTGTCATACTGCTAAGTACCCATGAACATAATAGGCTGGCTCGTGATGAGACTCCCTATCCTCGTAATTAGGTCTTGTTTGTTTATTTTTCTTGGGTCCCTCTTGTTTCTTGCTGAGAGGCCTTTTATTGCCTTCTTGGGGATCCCTGGGTGAAGCATCTCTAGGTTTTATTATTATTGGATTTTATCTTTTACCAACTGCTTTTACCTTCTGGACCTTTAGCCCCTTCTTCCCATGAGATAAGGTGCAACCCCACAAACAAATCATCCTAATGTCCAGACTAGGGGAATGGGACAGATGAGTGGGAGATAAGATGAAAAAGTGATAATGTGATGGGAGCGGACGATGGCTCTTCAGAAATCCCCCCGGTGGAAAACCAAAACCTATGGGTACAAGCTTGCTAGGGCACCCTGTCAATCCCCCCAACCATGGTCAAGTGGGTCAATGTAAGATCTAAGCAGTTGTCAGACATAAAAGGAGTAAGATGCATATATATAAAGGTTATAATGATAAAAAAATGACACATACCATGATACCCGAACCAATTACCTCATGAAGCAAGAGCCTTTTTCGATACGATACCAGGCCGATGGTGATGGGTGTTGTTGTTTCCGACAAGACAACTCTGATGAAGAAGAAGAAATATGGGCCCTCCAGGGCCATGCTTAGGTCAATTCTTCTCTTGGTACTCCATGTCTAGGACCTATGGGCCTCGAGACATGATCTCCTAGTTATCCCTAGAAATCAAGGATAACATGACCAACGAATTTTGTGTCTCTGTCTGAGACAATGCTCCTGGGTAGACCGTGAAGTCTTACAACTTCTCTGAAAAATAGATTTGCAACATGTGTTGCATCATTGGTCTTCTGGCATGGGATGAAATGTGCCATCTTTGAAAACCTATCCACCACCACAAATATGGAATCAAATCCCCTTTGTGTTCTTGGAAATCCCAACATGAAATCCATGCTTATTTCATCCCAAGGCCTCTCTGGTATTGGAAATGGTTGATACAATCCAATGTTCTGTCTTTTCCCCTTTGTATGTTGACAGATCCTACATCTATTCACAAATTTTATCACCTCTATTCTCATAACTGGCCAATAGTATGAACTTATCAACTATGAAAACATCTTATCGTGGCCGAAATGTCCAGCCAATCCTCCACTATGCTTCTCCTTCAGAAGATTGTCCCTCATTGAGCATCTTAATATGCACAATTGGTTTCCTTTGAACAACAATCCTTCTTGAACCATATACTCTGTCCATTGACTTCTATCTCTCAGTACATGGGTTGTACATGCTTCGTAGGCCTCCTTGAAATCTGGATCATCACAATACATATCCTTGAGGTGTTCAAACCCCAGGGTCTCCACCTGAAATTCCTGCAGAATTAAACATCTCCTGCTTAATGCATCAACAACCTTATTAGCATTTCTAGCAATATGTTTTATGACAAAAGTAAAAAATTTCATAACTTCAACCCATTTTGCATGCCTCTGGTTCAATTTTTCTTGTCGGGTTTTGAATTGTAAAGCTTGGTTATCGTTGTACAAGAAAAACTCTTCCGGGACAAGATAATGCCTCCATTTCTTCAATGCTTGAATTATGGCATATAACTCCTTGTCATATGTGGAGTATTTCCTCTTAGTATCATTCAAATTCTCACTGAAATAGGCAACATGTCTGTTATCCTGACTCAAAACTGCTCCTATTGCAAATCCACTTGCGTCACATATTACCTAAAATGTTTTCCCAAAATTTGGCAAGATCAGAGTTGGTCGTTCTGTTATCTTCTCCTTCAGTATGTTGAAGCTCCTTTCAACCTCCCCTGTCCATTTAAAATAATTGTGTCACTTCTTCACTATATCCATCATTGGTGCACAAATTCCACTGAAGTCTCTAATGAAATTTATGTAGAAACTTGCTAAACCATGAAAGCTCCTTACCTCGAAAATGCTCCTTGGTGATGACCATTCCTTGATTGCTTTCACCTTTTCTGGATCCATCTTCAATTCATTCGAAGATATCACAAAACCCAAGTAAATGAGCTCTGTCTTCATGAAATAAGACTTCTTCATATTGATCAGCAGTTTCTCCTACTGTAGCCTCCTCATTACCAGCATTAGGTTCCTCAAATGCTCCTCTTTAGTCTTGTTGAAAATCAGTATATCATCCAGATATACAACCATGAACTTACCAATGAAATATTTTAGTATTTCATTCATTAGCCTCATAAAAGTGCTTGGGGCATTTGTTAAGCCAAATGGCATAACCATCCACTCATACAGACCTTCATTCGTCTTAAAGGTTGTTTTCCATTCATCACCTTCTCTCATCCTGATCTGGTGATATCCACTTTTCAGATCTATCTTAGAAAATATTTTTTCTCCACTTAAGAAATCCATTAAGTCATCCATTCGCGGTAAAGGAAAAATGTACCTTATGGTGATCTTGTTGATGTCTCTCGAGTCTGTACACATTATCCATTATCCATCTTTCTTTGGGATTAACACAGTTGGTACTGCGCATGGGCTCAATCTTTCTCTGACCAAACCCTTATCCATCAACTCTTGGAATTGGTTCCTCACCTCCTCATTCTCCCGAGGTGTTAATATATATGTTGCTTTGTTTGGCAGGCTTGCTCCTAGTATCAATTCGATATGATGATTGATACTCCTGATGGGTGGCAATGAGTTTGACAACTCATCCACCACTATATCCACAAAATTATCCAGCATCTCCTGGACTTCTTTAGGTAAATCATCCATTGTTGTACTTGTAAGGATGACTATGGGCTTCCTCACCACAGAGAACTACATATACTGTTCTTCTTTGAATTCCTTTGGGAGTTCCTTCCCACTCATGAGAAGTATGCTTGTGATGGCTTCCTCTTTTTCTTTCTTCTCCTCCATTTGCAGCAACATATGCATCCTACCATTATTCTCCAATGTGTATGTATTCTTCCTTCCATCATGAATGACCTTTCTGTCAAAATTCCATGGCCTTCCCAAAAAAATGTGGCATACATCCATGGGAATTAAATCACATGGGATTTCATCTTTATACCCTCCTATTTTAATTTCAACCAGGCATTGTTTAGTAATCATTACCTGGTGTCCTTTTTTCAGCCATGAGACTTTGTATGGCCTTGGATGTGCAGTTGTCTTCAGCTCCAAATTCTCCACCATCTCTATGGATACTAGGTTGTCAGTGCTCCCACTGTCAATGATCACCTTTCATAGTTTATCCTTAGTCTTGCAAGCTGTCCTAAAGAGATTATTTCTCTGCACTAGTTCTTCAACTTCTGCCTCTTGTTTTAAGAGAACTTTTCTCAACATCAGGGATGCTCCATCCTCTGTGTTACACATCAAATTTACTCACTTCGATAGTGTCGCAAGTGTCATCATCGTAAGTGTCACAAGTGTCGCATTTTTCTCACAAGTGTCGCAAGTGTCAAGGGAAGCATACTGTCATGATGTCTATGATGTGCCTATAACGACATCAAGACGACCCTTGACACACATAAAACACTTGATTTGGAAGAGGAGGAATGCTTAGCTGAAGTCATGAACCTTTTGCCGTTTGAAAGAAGCTAAAAAACTAGGTTTTTGGAGGGGAGCGCTCCCCTGTACCTCTTTTGGGAGTGTTGGCACCCCCCCTCACACTGTTTGGGAGTGTTATAAAGCTTCCCTGGCCCTTCTGGGGGAGCTCTATTGACTTTAGGAGAACTAGCACCCCCCTAAAGCCTACTCAGGGGTGCTACAACACTCTGATGTCCCTTTTGAGGGAGCACTACCTATTCTGGGCAATGGTTAAGTGGTTGAGATGAATGGGGGAAGGATCCATTCATTCTTGGAGGTCAGTTGAGTTCGAATCCTCAATCAAGCCATGATCTTAGGGAAGGTCCTCAACTGAAGGAGGAAAATCCTCAACTTCCCCAAGGATATCTCAAGTGGTTAAAGCCTCTCCAAGGCTATATAAGCAAGCTTTCTCATGGTGAAAGGAGGACAGAAAGAGAGAATCATACCAAACTTATGATCTCATGAGTGGTAGGGGATGGAAATGGAGAATTACACCAGACTTATGATCTCATAAGTGGTACTGGAATAGAGAAGGATTTGAAGCATGATACCTATGATCTCATAGAGAACACATGGTGAAGCTATCATCATTCTGATCGTGAATCTTTTGAGCAAGGGTTAGACAAGGAGGACTTGACAGTAACTACTGCAACCCATCCATGGCTGTAAGTAATGTTTGGTCCTCATTAATATGATTTGCTTGGCCTGTTCCTTTCTAATTCATGTTCAATCTCACATGAATTTGTCTCTTTAGTAGATATATCTATTTAGGGATAACCTTGATAGAGTAGGAAGTGGTCGTACTTTGTTTGTCTACAGGATTCATCGAGGAGCGAAAGATTGGAGCTCAACACGGAGCATGCAGGGAAAAATGTCGATTAAAGGTACTCCTCTTCTCCTTCCTTCTCACACACTACTAGTCCACCTAGATCTAAAAGGAATTCAATGACCATGATAAGCAATTTCTGTCTTAGAGTTAAGAGTCTATCTCTTTGAGGAGATCTACCTGTCCACAGGGAGATTTTCCTACAAAAGAAACTGGCGACTCTACTGGGGAACCTTATACCTTTCCTTTGTTTGGAAACTTTGGTCCTCCATATGTTGCCACATTGAGCCTTCCAAGACTCACCATCAGATTACCAGTTTGGTTTTTCCCCACTCCGGTAATCCCGAATCCTCCCAATGTTTCAGCTGCACCTAATACTTTAGATGTTGGTACACCACCCACACATCAACCTCACGTCGAATTTTCGCCTTCTTTGCCCATTAAGTCTCCTTCCATTTCTCCTTCTTCACCTAGTGAAATCTCTAAAGCAAGTAATCAAGTTGATCAGAAGAAGAAGAAACAGAAAGAGAAGAAGAAGAAGAGCCCGAAAAGGACCAAGACCCCAAAAACATCTGATGTTGGATCCAAGCAACCAGTTACTGTTGATAGTACTGGGAGTGTTGATGAAATCAACAAGATTAAAATGAAGAATCCAAAACCCAAATTCCCTTGCAGCCTTTGTAAGGGTGACAACTTTCTGAGGGATTTCCCTGGTCTTATCCAGGTCTTAGAAATGTGGTCCTCCACATCATCAGCCTCTGTCGATCATGACGACAATACCTCGTCAACTAGTGATGTTAAGGTTGGTAAGAAGAAGAAAACTGTCAAGTTCCCTTGCATGTTATGTAAAGGTGATCATTACTCTCACCTTTGTCCTCGTATAGACGAGGCTTCTTCTCTTTTGGAAAAACTTCAACTTCCAAAACTTTATCGTAAACTTTCCCCCAACCCATCATTAGTCGATGGATTGGTCAATCCGGTTCCATCCTCGATTAGTTCGGTCGATCAGGTGGTCAATCGAGTTTCCTCCTTGATTGAACCACAAACCCAAGTAGTTGATCCAGTTCCATCATCGATCAGCCCCGCTCTTCATCAAAAGAGTGACACCAAAGTGGTCGATCTGTTTTCATCCTCGGTCGATCCCACTCTCCCGTTAGAGAGTGACACCAAAACTGTCGATTCGTTATCACCCGTCGACCCCATTCTTCCGTTGGAGAATGAAACCAAAGTGGCTGATCCAGTCCTTTCCTTGGTCAGTCCCACCCTTCATCCGAAGAATGCCAAAGTGGTTTCTCCGGTTACATTATCGGTCAATCCCACTCTTCCGTTGAAGAGTGACAAAGTGACTGATCCAATCCCTTCCTCAGTCAGTCCACCCTTCATCCGAAGAGTGCCAAAGTGGTTGCTCCAGTCACATCCTCAGTCAATCCCACTCTTCCTCTGAAGAGTGCCAAAGTGGTCGATCCAAGTCCACCATTGGTCGATCCTACTCTCCCTCTAGAGAGTAAACCCGATACTGCCCATGTTTTTCTCGTTAATACAGACTCTACCGTGCTGGGGGGCATTCCTCATTCTCCTGCAAAACCCCCTCAAAGTAACAAGGCCATCCTTTTTTATTAGGGTGTGCTAACTGGACCTCGTCTTCCCTCTCACATTCCTTTCCAGATTACAGTACAGGTCTGTGGTCGGGACGTTCCTCAAACGATGATAGATGAAGGTGTGTCCGTTAGTATTTTGTCCTCTGTTGCTTGGCATGCTTTGGGTTGTCCTCAACTTGCACCGGTTACACAGAATCTGTTGGCTTTTAACAGAAGAACCAGTCAACCTTTAGGGATCCTTCCTCAGTTTCCTGTAACTTTGGGAGGGAAAACTGTCTTTATTGATGTCATGGTAGTCCGAGACCCCTTGGATTTCACTTTACTCCTTGGGCGAGATTATGTCTATGCCATGAAAGCTATTGTATCCACTCTTTTCTGTGTGATATCTTTCCCTCACGATGGAAGAATTGTGACTATCGATCAACTTTCATTCATCGTCCCTGACTGGGTTACCTCCCTGAATGATTCTTATATGTAGACAGTATCACCCCCGCCACATGTCAATTATGTGGCATTGTCTCCCATGACTTAAACTTTCGATGATCTAGATCCGGTAGTTGACATGGTGATCTCTTAGGTAGGGCTATTGGAGCCTAATCTCCTTACCCATGCCGTGACCCTCGACATGTGTTCCTTCAAGAGTGATTATCTTCCATCCAGTGAAGATCTCTTGGAAGCCATGACCAAGTTTTGTCCCTTGAAATGGTATCCTTCCAGAGCATTATCCTCTTGGAAGCCATGATCAAGAAGAAGCCACGAGCATAGTTTTCTCTTCTCTGTGGCAAGATCGTTAAAAAATGAAACAAAGGCTACAAGCATAGTTCCCTTTTCTGTGTCAAGCTCGTTAAAAAATGAAACAGTGATCTGGGGATCGAACCTAGAACCTTGAGCATAGTTCTTTTCCTGTGTCAAGCTCATTAAAAAATGAAACAATTTCCTTTCCCTTCAAGTTGAGTCTTTTGTCAGATCTCATAGATGTCGAGTCGAGTATTTCGTTAGGTCTCATTTTTTAACCTTCATTTCATCCACCTGTATCCTTTTTCTCCATCTATCACAGAAATTGGTGACAACCTCAAAGTCGGTGAATGAATTGAAGCTTGGGGGGCATGTCTCCAGCCTTTGATGATCATTCTGAAGTCAATCCACTAGATTTCAAGCTGGGGGCATACCGAGCTTAGTCTTTGTTCTTTCTCGTGCTCGAAAATACATGAGAATGCATCTAGGTAAACTTTTATCTCTTTTTCGGACTTGTATGGATACACGAAACAGGAACTCCCTAGAGTCTTCTTTAAGCTCTTTTCAGACTCTCAAAAAATGAAAAGATTGTCGAATGATCTTGCTTCCTTTCCCATTCATTAAAAGGTTTGAAAGGGCGTCTTTCGAGTGATAATTTATCTCTTTTTCAGCCTCGTGAGACTACCATTATGAAAAAGGACAACCTTGGAGTTACCTTTAAGTTCTTTTCAGACTCTCTAAACATGAAAAGATTACCGAGCGACCTTATTCTCTCCACGCTCGTTAAAGTATTTGAAGAAAACGTCTGTTGAGCGATAGTTTGTCTCTTTTTCAGTCTCATCAGACTACTTTACGAAAAAGGAACCGAGAGAGTTCTCTTTTAAGTGTTTTTCCAGACTCTATAATCATGAAAAACCTTCGAGTTTTCTGTCTTTGGACTCGTTAAAGCAAACATCGATAGGCCCATACGGGACCAAACCCTTACTTCTTCCAGTTCATTAAATGAAGGAAGAGGAACTTACCGAAGGTGATTTTTATCAAGCATGTGTTACCCTCCTCGAGCTCGTTAAATTAAAAAGAGGTACTCGTCTATCTGGATGGGGGAAAAATTGAAAGAAGCAAGCCAAACAATGTTTTTGAGAACATCACTTAATAACTCTTAGAGTTGCCCTTGAACACGACACTTTGTCTTTTGCACACATTATAATCCACTGAACCTCTACACTGAGCCAATCCTTTGAGTTTCTTTCACTCCTTTGGGTCACCTGGCGTAAGTCACAACATCCACTGCATCATAAAGTTTTGGTCCATGTCATGTTTCTGTTGTTGTGCCTCAGTGTTCAAGGGAAGTATCCGCCTCGAGAGTCAGCCATCACAAATATCTTGTCTTAATACCCATGTCAGTCCATGTTCATTTGATCTACCAATTACATCTCTATGTATGTTTCATGTCGTTGATGGGGGATACATTAAGGCCCTCCTTTGACGAGTCTATTCCTGTCGACTCCAACACATTATCCAGGAACTAGACTTAGAAACCAGTTAGTACTTTGGGACCTACATGCCTCAATGGTAGGCCTCCTCACATCCAACAGGGGGTTTAAATCATCGACCTCTGATCGGATGATTCCACGGATGTTCGACTTCAGCTCATCCATTCACATTCGATGGAACGTACTAGGGTACCTTGGGAATCATTGACATTAATGGTGATCTCCCTCTCGCTTGTTAACGGTTTACATCACTGACCGATAATCAAGTGGTTTTTGCCATGTTCGACATCAGGACATCTATTCACATGGTTATATTCGTACTACATCAGGATCGGTAAGAAGACCCTGGGTTGAGTGATCACTTTGATATGTACTTTGCCCAGGTTGCGACGGAATTTCTCTTGAATGATGACACATATATTGTTACATAGATCCACTTTGTATGTGCCGTGGCTATGTCTTGTCATCTCATAGATCCACTGTGTATTCTTCATGGCTACGATCAGTTCAGGTCATAGGAGTATAGATCCACAGTGTATTTTCGGTGGCTATACCTTTTTGTCAATACAATTATGGATCCGCAGTGTATTTTATGGCGGCCATATCTTGCAAGTCTTGATCACCCAAGCATAGGTATGCCTGCCTTGGGTTTTGAAACATGTCATAATATTTGTTGGATGTTTGTGTGCAGCTTCTGTCAGGTTCTCTGCGTCTATACCCTTGCTTAAAAGTCTACAAAGCATTTCAGTTATCATTTCTCATCTTCTAACTTCATACTTTGGGGGGCAATCTATTACACATCAAATTTACTCACTTCGATAGTGTCGCAAGTGTCGTCATCATAAGTGTCGCATTTTTCTCACAAGTGTCGCAAGTGTTAAGGGAAGCATACTATCATGATGCCTATGATGTGCCTATAATGACATCAAGATGACCCTTGACACACATCAAACACTTGATTTGGAAGAGGAGGAATTCTTAGCTGAAGTCATGAACCTTTTGCCATCTGAAAGAAGCTAAAAAACTAGGTTTTTGGAGGGGAGCGCTCCCATGTACCTCTTCTGGGAGTGTTGGCACCCCCCCTCACATTGTTTGGGAGCATTATAAAGCTTCCCTGACCCTTCTGGGGGAGCGCTATTGACTTTAGGAGCGTTGGTGCCCCCCTAAATCCTACTCAGAGGTGCTACAACGCTCTGATGGCCCTTTTGAGGGAGCGATGCTTATTTTGGGCAGTGGTTAAGTGGTTGAGATGAATGGGGGAAGGATCCATTCATTCTTGGAGGTCAGTTGAGTTCAAATCCTCAATCAAGCCATGATCTTAGGGTAGGTCCTCAACTGAAGGAGGCAAATCCTCAACTTCCCCAAGGATATCTCAAGTGGTTAAAGCCTCTCCAAGGCTATATAAGCAAGCTTTCTCATGGTGAAAGGAGGACAAAAAGAGAGAATCATAGAAAACTTATGATCTCATGAGTGGTATGAGATGGAAATGGAGAATTACACCAGACTTATGATCTCATAAGTGGTGCTGGAACAGAGAAGGATTTGAAGCATGAGACCTATGATCTCATAGGGAACACATGGTGAAGCTATCGTCATTCTGATCGTGAATATTTTGAGCAAGGGTTAGACAAGGAGGACTTGACAGTAACTGTTGCAACCCATCCATGGCTGTAAGTAATGTTTGGTCCTCATTAATATGATTTGCTTGGCCTGTTCCTTTCTAATTCATGTTCAATCTCACATGAATTTGTCTCTTTAGTAGATAGATCTATTTATGGCTAACCTTGATAGAGTAGGAAGTGGTCGTACTTTGTTTGTCTATAGGATTCATCGAGGAGCGAAAGATTGGAGCTCAACTCGGAGCATGCAGGGACAAACGTCTATTAAAGGTACTCCTCTTCTCCTTCCTTCTAACACACTAGTCCGCCTAGATCTAAAAGGAAGTCAGTGACCATGATAAGCACTTTCTGTCTTAGAGTTAAGAGTCTAGCTCTTTGAGGAGATCTACCTGTCCGCAGGGAGATTTTCCTACAACACTCTGCTCCTTTTGCTTCAACATATCTTTGCCTTGCTTCTGAAATGTGAGCTTCTCCTCCTTCCTTCTTCTTCTTGAGACATTCCCAAGACATGTGCCCTATCTTTCCACAGTTATAGCACCTTAATCCTCCTCTGCCTCTTCCTTTAGAAGAGTTTCTTCCACCACTCGGTCTTCCTCATGAACTTCCTCCTCATTCTGAGTGATTATGTGGTTTCTCAGCCTCATCCTTAGACTGATGTGCTCTGTCACAGTTAAATCCCTTGCTTTTTCTTGGGACTGAGCTTTTACCTCTTCCTCACTGGTTCTGTTTTCTGGCTAGCTTCTCCTCTGCCTTCAGTGCAAACTGGTAAACATATTCTACAGTCCTCACTGAAATCATGCTAAGATCGTCCTGGACTTCATATCTCAAGCCATTTATATATTTGGTGACCTTTTCTTCGTCCCTCTCCCTTTGTCCAGTTCTGATGTTCAGCCTGTAGAACTCTTCAGTGTACTCCTTGACTGTCATTCCTTTCTGTCTTAGGTTATGTAGCTTCCTAAACAGATTAATCTGGTAGTCCTTGGGTATGAACTTAGATTTCAACTTGGCTACAATCCTGTCCCAACTCTTTATCCTTTGTTTACCTTTACTTATCCTCTCAGCCTGCAGTTCATCTGACCACAGTGTTGCATGCCCTTTTAGCCTAGTGACTGCTTGCTTCACCTTCTTCTCCTCATTGACATCTTCATAGTTGAAGTGCTTGTCCATGGACCTTATCCATCCAACAGTTCTTCGGCATCTAGGTTTCCCTCATACATGGGGACGTCTATCTTAGCTCTACCTCCCAATCTGACAATTGCTCTCAACAAGCGTTCTTCTGCATCATCCTCTCCTGTAGCTTCTTCAACCTCAAACTCTTCACTTTATGCATCACTGACATCCCCAACATTAGGTGCTCTCCTCTATGTTTCTTCCATTGTTTCCATTCGAGCGCGAAGTTCTCGTACCTCCCTCTCTACGGCATGGTTTCCTAAAGGCAGATCTCATCTTCTTGGCGACATTGTGTCGACTATCTGTCACACACAGAGTATAGCTTTGAGTTATCTGTCTCCTTATTTTCTTCCTTCGCTTGAAGTCTACAGATGAAAAATGGGCTCTGATACCACCTGATGCATACCCCCTATCCATCCTAAGGGCTGCGCTACCTCCCGGTCAGGATCTTCTGATTTTGGAGCCAAAATGGCTCTTCTGGTTCTGAACTGGAACCCTTCGGACGAATACACAGGTCCCTTTCAAAATATCAGTTGGATTTTTTGAGCACCATGCGTGAGCTCCCACTACACACGACCAAGGGATGTGACCTTGCGCCAAGCCAAAAATGTGCTTATCAGGGACCGAGACTCCACAAGTCAAGCATCTTGTCTCTTGGTCCCTCTAACCTCTGGTAGCCGAAATGCCAAAATATCGAGGACTGGGACTTCACGAGTCAAGCATCCCATCTCTTGGTCCCTTGAACCTCTGGTAGCCAAAATGTTGAAAGGTTCTGGCACTTGTTCCTTCGGGATTTCACGTTTCGTGAAGTCAGGATGTAAGGGATATCCTTGCACCTTAGGATCTCCGGTCGCCGAAGAGCCGAAATTCCCCGGTGCCTATTTCTTCAGGATTTCACATTTCGCAAAATCAGGACACAAGGAGTGTCCTAGCTCCCTGGAGTTTTCGATCGCCGAAAATCTGAAATGACCCAGTGCCTATTCCTTCGAGATTTTGCGTTTCATGAAATCAGAATGCAAGGGATATCCTTGCACCTTAGGATCTCTGATCGCAGAAGAGCTGAAATTCCCTGACACCTATTTCTTCGGGATTTCACGGTTCATGAAATTAAGATGCAAGGGGATGTCTCCGCTCCTTGGAGTCCCCGGTTGCCGAAGTGTCGAAACGCCGAAATATCCTGGTGTCCAGTCAACGACTCACAACGATCCCTGCAATCGACGGTCTCAATCAATTCACGATTTCGCAATTTGGGATCCTGAAAGACAAGATCCCCTGTCTTTCCAACTCACGGTACTCGAAGTCCCAAAATAGACCAACGGTCCAGATCGTCCTGTGATTGATGGTTCTGATTGAATCGCAACTTCGTGATTTCACGATTCGGGACTCTGAAAGACAGGAGCCTCTGTCTTTCCACCTCACGGTACCTGAAGTTTCGAAATGGACGTTGAGGAACTCTTGCCGCTAACCTCCTTGTAGCTCCACCCGATCCAATGGCCTGCAGGGTTTCAGTGTTCCTCCTTGAGGACTCTCCGTCGTCCGTTCGAATCTCCAAACTCTCCTCCTGGATCTATGCAGGGTTAACGCCTGCACTCCTTCTTCCAATCTAACGATTCGCAGGAATTTCCACTGCTATCCAATGCTCGACGACGTTCTTCCTCCTGAGATTTTACTGGATTCCGACTTAGAATATTTTCTAAGTCCCCGAAGACTCACACAGTCCAAACATCCCACATTTGGGTCAATTTTCCATTATGTTCTATTCACAAGTGCCTACTGGCTAGCTAATACATTCAAAATTACAGCAATTCAAAACATTGAGATCTCCTACTCACTCACAGTTCTCTTACAATCAATTTCTCTGTATTACAACTCTCTCCTCTCTTCCTACTTACTTGCCGCTAACTAGCTTACAAACTTTTACATAACTCAAAATATTCCTAGGGTTTTCCCTAGCTACTTGCCTACTCTAAACCTTATCCTACGCTATCTTAGATCGGTCTCTTTCTAGAGCCGAAGTGGAAACTTATGGTCTGTTTTACAATTTCAAAAACTTGCTTCAAAGGGAAAAACCCGGCACCGGTTCAAGCGTGCCTCTGAAGGTGAATTTCGGTGTTGAGTGGAGGTGGATCCCGAAATCAGTTGAACTACCACGTTGAAGTTCCGAGAGAAATCTCACGTGTTGGGTGGTCCCACCTCTACACGCTTTCCAATGATGCTCCTGCATTAGCACATTACATTGTGACAAGGCGTTATATTTGTCACATTGCGACGTTTGAAAATGTTTGGCACATTGCGTAATGACAGGGCTAGGTTCATCACATTGCGACGACAAGGCTATGTTCTTCACATTGCGACGTTCATATATGTTTGTCACATCCTGATGTTATTATGTTTATCACATTACAACATCCATTTTTGTTCATCATAGTGTGATGAAAGGGCTATGTTCACCATCACATTGAGACGTCTGTATATGTTTTTCACATTGTGACATTACTATGTTTTCGATGACACAGATATGTTAAACACATTTCCATGACATGACTATCTTAATCATATTGCAACAAGGTTTCGTTCATCACATTGCAATGTGTGTGTATGTTCATCACATTTCAGTGTTACTACATTAGACATATTTTGATATCCATTTATGTTCATCCCATTGTGACGACAGGGCTATTTTTGTCACATTGCGACATTACTATGTTTGCAATGACATATATATGTTCATCTCATTACGTCACTGTCTGTCGTTACTATGTTCAACATAATGCAACATTACTATGTTCTTCACGTTGTAATGTATGGTGTTGTTCATCAGATTACAATGTTGAGGGAATGTTCATTGCATGACAAGGCTGGTTTGTGTTCGAAAAATTGCGAAAATGAAGTTTTGGTGAAGTGTTTTCTTTTTAAATCCAAGTGTTTCCTTTGTGAAAAAGATAGAAACTTTGAACTTATGTGATATATTATATAGAATGAAACTTAGAATCATACTTGTTCTAAGGACATTGATATCATATGATCTTAAACTATAAAATTTATCCCTTCGAAATAAACATATATAAACTTAGAGTATGCATTTATGCATTTCGGTTTTTGGTGTCACAAATTACAATTATGAGGAAAACAAAAATATTAATCAAATAATTATATGTTTTATTTTTCTTATATAATACTATCTTTTTCTTGATATTAAGTATTAATGTATTTTGTCTTTTGATATAATAATGTGTTTTTTTAGTAATCAAATATTAATGTCTTTTGCAATCAAATAATAAATGTAACTTCTTTTATTATATAGTAATGTGTTTTTCTCTATACAATAGACTTAATTAATATTGATATTGTCTTTTTTAATATAATGTAATAATATATTAGTAATTAATATCCATATTCTCTTTTTTATCTATTGATATAATAAATGTAATCAAATAATTCAGATAACCTTAATTAATATAACCCTAATAACTAACGTATTTTGATATAATAATATGTTTTTTTACATAATAAATGTAATCAATTATTAATGTCTTTTGTATTAAGTAATCAAATAATAAATGTAACTTATTTTATTACATAATAATATGTTTTTCTCTAAACAATAAATGTAATTAATATTGATATTGTTTTTTTTAATATAAATGATGATGATGATGATGATTAACGTCCACTAAGACCTAATTGGTCTATCAGACCTTAAGAGAGTAAGTGATTACTTGTTATTCTTTAGAATTTTGTTTTTGTGCTCGAAAATCATTAAGAGAAGATTTCCAAGATCACCATACTCTTGTTGAGTTAAGAGGTTAGGAAGGTTGGTAGTGTGATCAATATTTTGAAAATGAGATCTAATATGGTTATAGGCTAGACAATCTAAGAGAAAGTGCTTTTCATATTCAACCTTGTTAGTGTCACAAAGGTGACACACTCTTTCATCCCATGTCGTTTTAGGAATTGACCAACACCTAGTTTCACTATGGAGCTCGTGAGAATTTTTTCTTATCTTAGCAATGCTTATTTTTTTCTTTACACTTGGCAAAACAGATAGATAATTTTGGTCTTCTAGATTAGGGTTGATTACATCTTTGTAATACCTTAATTTTATTTTTTCCTCTAACTCTTTATCACACCACATTTTTTACTTAAATTTTGATTTAACGTTTTTTTTAATAGTATCTTTATTCTGCAAAATGGTTTCTTCCATGATTCCCCAATAATTTAGCCAAGAAGAGGCGTCTTTATGCCATCCTCGCTTGAGCCGATGGTGGTTATGAATTGATTTTGACGCAATTTTAGGTAGACTCTTGTCTTCCATGTTGTTTAACTTGTTATTATACATTAGGTATCTAGTCATAGCCATGCTCTCAATGGGGGAGAGGCTTGTTTCTATGAGGAGAATGGGATAGGGCATATTTCCTTTAATTTTGAGATTATAGGTTATAAAATTCTTTTGTATTTGCTCTATCTTTCTCCAGGATTCACGAGAGATACTAAATCCCCAGACTTCACATCCATAAAGAATAACAGGTGTAACAAGAGTCTCAAAGAGGATTTTCTTATTATCCCAACTCCAAATATCAGCTGATTTACAATTGTTTTCAAGCCCATAATAAGCTTTCCATCCCCCAATAATCCTTTTCTCAATGCTATAATTCTAATTGAGCTTGTGGTGAATATCAATTCCAAGATATTTGTATGAAGTCACTTCCTCCAAGTTGTTGTTGTCATATACAAAGGTATCATAAGGGATCTTATTGGATTTAATAATCATGACCTTAGTCTTATCAGTATTAACAGTCATACCCATATTGGAGAAAAAATCCTTGAGGGTTCTTAGTTGGTTTTCAAGATCATGGGGAATCCTTTCCATAAGAACGATATCATCGGCATAAATAAGAATATTGATGACTTTACCAGTGAGAGTAGGGCTAACACAACCTACTTTTTCCAAGCATTCTTCTAACTTATCAATGTATATGCCAAAAATGGTAGGGGACAAGGGACAACCTTGTTTGACTCTGATATTGCAGTTAATCTCTTTTTACCATCCCTCAGTGTTTTTAAACTTAGCAATAATGTTCTCATACATCCTTATTGTAGCAGCCCTCAACTCGAGAGACACTTTTATCTCTTCCAACCTATTCCAAAGGTTTTTCCTAGGAACCATGTCAAAAGATTTTCTAAAGTCAACAAAAAAACAAAAAAGATTGGTTTTAGTATTGCATAACTCCTCTGCAATGATCCTAAAGGTAACAAGATGGTCCAAAGTTGAATGATATCTCCTAAACCTGGCCTGGCCTTTAACTCTTTTACCGTGACTTTCTATCCAAATGCTAATCTTCTTTTCCAAAATAATTCCATAAAGCTTGGCTAAAATCAGGCTAATCATAATGGTCCTATAATTAGAGGGAATGTTTTTATCCCCATTTTTAAAGATAGGAACAATGAGGCTTTGTGTCCAGGGTTTAGGGAAGACCTGCTTGACTGCTAAATTGAAGATCTTGTGTATGTGAGAGATAAGGAATGGCCCTTCGATTTTAAAAATTTCATCTTGGTAGCCTTCAATGTCCTTAGCTTTCCCACTTGCAAGCCGCTTAACCTCAAACTCTATGGCATCTAAAGAAAAAAATTCTTCCTTTGTAGGGACAATAGGAATGGTGTCCATGGAATTAGGGAACTCGTAAAGACTTTTAAGGTAGGAATTCCAATCCGTTAAGGGAATCCTATTATTTTATTTAGTATTACATTTTAGAATTTGGCTCTAGAAATTCTTAGGATCCAACTTGTATAGTTGTGAAAGTTGTTCTTGCCTTTTATTGATATAGTTTATTTTTTTCCTTTTAATTAGGGCTTTGTACGTATTGATCTTATCGAGTTTTAAGGGCTCATTAGAAGCATCCCTAATGGATTTCCTAGAAATTTTACGTTCTTTATCATGCCAAGGGTTGTTGTTCTATTATTCTTTTTATGGGACACCTCGAAAGAGAACTTGTTAATAGAAGTGGAAAGGGAAGTTGTAAAATTATAATAGAGTTCTTCAATGTTGTCCTTATAAGTTAGGAGGTTTAATTTACTATTTAAATCCTTTAAGAAAATGTCAATTTTACTTTTTTCAAAGTGCAAATTCCTTTGATTATAATAATTCTCTTCAATGGTGCTCCTATGCATGGAGAGTTTTAGAGTTAGGGTTAAAGGTTTATGATCAGAGTCAGGCTCATGGTCATTTAAAAGGTCAAAAGTTGTTATTTGGTTGGAAACAAGGATATCAAATATCACATAATCTACAACACTACTACCTAGCCCATGAATACAGGTCATTTGGTTGGAGTTTGGCCACTTCATTACTCCATTGCAAATTATTAGGTCTTGAGAGCTGCAGAGATTGACCAACTCAGTACCAAACAAATTCTCAATTAGGTCTTCAGAGATTCTTTTGTAGCTATTAGATAAAACAAGGTCCTCATATAGCCATAAAGGATTATGGTTGGAGTCATAACTTAAAAGAGTAGCTTGTTTAGTTGTAGTCCTAGCATTAAAGTCTCCTAACAGGAGCATATTACCTTCATTTTTCAAATTATAAATATCTTGTTCTAAATTATTATAGGGACAATTTGTATCTAGATTATTTTTCTTATAAAACGTAGAATTAATAGGTGCAAAATAACAAATTGCTATATACATATTGTTACCATTGGTGTCTGAAATTTCTATCCAAATGTATTGATTAAGAGGGTCAATCTTATGAAGTTGAATGTGAGGAGAAATGTTTTTTCTAATATAACAAGCTATGCCTCCTATCCCTCTACGGTGGGATTTTTTGTTCCTTGCTGACCACAAGACAAATCCTTCCATGTTAGGGACCTTAGACTCCTCATGCTCCCAAGTTTCAACTAGACAGATAATATTAATATCACTCAGGATCCAACTTATCATAGGACCTTTGCGCCATGGAAAGCCATGACAATTCCAAAAAAGGATCCCAATAATATATTAGTAATTAATATCCATATTCTTGTTTTTATTTATTGATATAATAATAATATATTAATAATTAATATCCATATTCTCTTGTTTATTTATTTATATAATAAATATAATCAAATAATTACAATAACCCTAATAAACAGTTAATGGTTAATCTAATATAACTATGGTAAATGTAATTAATATTGATATTGTTTTTTCTTAATATAATGTAATAATATAATAGTAATTAATATCCATATTCTATTTTTTATTTATTGATATAATAATAATATATTAGTAATTAATATCCATATTCTCTTATTTATTTATTGATATAATAAATATAATCAAATAAATACCATAACCCTAATAAATAATTAGTGGTTAATCTAATATAACTACTCATTTCATTTTTACTAAAGTAAAACAATTTAGAATAAAAGCTCCTGCTAGTTACTATGAATGTTGAATTGCTTATGGAATGATGGAGAGTATGCAACAGTAATAGCATGAAAACTAATTAATGAATCTGATAAGATGGAGAGTATGCAAAGCATGCAAACGAATTAATGAATATGATAAAATGAAAATATTTTAAATTTCAAATTGGCTTAACCCTAACCCTAATGACTAATAACTAATGTATTTTTAATACAAAATTCAAAATTTTTCATGTCATTATGAGATATATTTTCAATTTTCAAAATTATTTCCGTTGAAGTATTTTGCCTGGGTTATCAATGACTCACGGATGTTGTTTGAGGGGAAACATTTTTGTAATCGAATCCAGTATCCTACACCTAGCCATTTTAAATACAATTAAAGCATTTAAATCCGTGGACATTGAGACCTGGACATTTTAATCCCAATTAAAGCATTTAAATCCACTTTTAATTCTGATGGTTGATTTGATTCCAAACTTGTAGATTTTTTTTAATGTCACGTTAGTTGAACTATGTAAGAGCATGTTTATTAAATTTGTCTTTCTCGCAAGTTTGTCAAATTGTTTTATCTTCATGGAGGGATCTCCTCCATTCTCGTGAAATAGAGTTGGAAGTAAATGACCTGAATATAATTTTGATGGGTATATTTTTACAATTAAAATGTTATCCTTTTTAGTCTACTGCATTTGGGATTTCTTGAAGTAGAAAATATGTACACTCAATTATATCAATAGTTTAAACAGTTTGAAGGGATGAGATTTTTGGTGAGAATAGAGATCTTCCTTCAATAGGTGTTATAGTTTTCTGAAACTTTTCAACCTTATTTGTATCAGTGGTATGATTTTCTCTTGGTAGTTCCAGTTGACAATGAGAACTGTGATCCCATAGTCTTACCGAATCAATATGAATTGAGTCTATGAAAAAAAAGACAGTTTTATTGATGTAAGAAAAGTTCTCTTTCTAATAAAAAGTATGACAGCAAGTAATCCTACTTGTAAGATACAATTTAGTTGTAACATCCTGCTCTAGTTCACTGAGAAAACTTATTCTTTGAGGACACTTGCTCGCAAGTGATCCAGACTATTATGATATTAAAACATTTGTCCTTGATTATGATGCGTTATGATAGATGACATGATGTTTTACTGCATTGACATGGACAGGTTCTATTGACTCGGTTTTACTGAGTGTGCAGGGTTTTGGACCTTGAGGATGCAGAGGCATTGATGGAACTCCTTGGACTCTGGATCGAGTCAAGGAGTGTGCTATTGGCGTTTGATTTTTTTACTGTGATTTTAGTACATTTGATTAGATGATATGATGTGGACATGTTCTGACCAGATTGTTGATGATGCAGGTTGATGATAGCTTGCCGACCAGACTCACATATGGAGTAAAGGGGCCACACATGACTACCAGAGAGGTTGAGGGAGAGGTGTGGACAACAACCCTGCCACAACCTACTAGCACTCCCGCCGTGGCTCGAACTATAGGTTAACGATTACCTAGTTCGAGAGGACCCACGATGCCGCGAGGGAAGACTGCAACAGTCACTCGCGATGATTCTAAGGGGCACGCAATAAGGCGGGGGCCTTATTCCTTATAAGCCCTTAGTCTCCCACAAGTTCACCTAGCGGAGTGTTGACTCCAGGGGTTTTTGATGTCTACCAATCAGTCAAGAGGTGAGTGGCACCCTTGGAGCACGTAGTTCATCCTGAAGGGCACGTTGCGCAAAAGAAACAAAGAAGCGAGTGGAACCCTTGGAGCACATGGTGCGTCCTGAAGGGCACGTCACGCAAAAGAAACAAAAGAGGCGAGTGGCACCCTTGGAGCACGTAGTGCGTCCTAAAGGGCACGTCGTGTTGATGATGTTAAAGGAACAAAATTAGATGGCCCTAAGACTAATATCTCTTTAAGAAATTTTAAAACAACTTCCCTAATTAAAATGTCGCCTAGTTCAGAATCTAAGTCCTAAGTCCAAAACTTCGTTAGGGGTAAAATTTTGTCTACTCGTAAGAAATTATCTCTCTAAAAATAAAATAATAAAGTTTAAAATAAAAACCACTTAAGTAATAATTGTGGGCTTCTTAAATTTTTGGGTAAAATGAAGAGAGTAAGAACTTAAATAAAATATGTGGAAAAAAAGGGGGTTAAAGAAGAGTTTAATTATTTAACTTGTGAAAGTGTAAAAGATGTTAAATTATTAATAAAAAGGAACAGGGGTTAATTTATGCAACTGCCATTTTGGCTCTAATAAAAAGGGGGAAAGAAGGGAATAATAAAAATTAGGAAACTAGGGAATGGAGGTGACATAAAAAGGGAAAGAGGGAACTTGGTAAAAAGAAAGAGGTCAACTTAGTAAAGAATCTGCATTTAAGAACCTTCTAATTTTGAACTGACTTAGCATTTTCATTTTAGGGAAAGTATTTAAAACTTGTGAGGGAATCTAGGGACACCTAGGAGTAAATTTAGGAGTAATTCTAGGTGGGTGAGGGAATTGAGACAATTATTAATTTAAAGAAAATCATTTTTGGAGGAAAGTGGGGGATGGACGACACTTGTACGAAGGAGAATTATTAGAATATTTTTATTAAAAATTAAATTAAAATATATTTAGGGAAGGTTTGGGAAGTTATAAAACTCTATAAAAGAGTGGAAGGAGGAGGAAGTATGGGGATAGGTTGTTAGCGTAACGTTACGCTGCCGGATTAGTGACTTGACTGATTTACTTGTGGGGAGTTGGGATTTCCCAGCTCGGATAGGAGTGGTAGCTCGGCCTTGCGAGGTGAGCTGGGAGATAGACATACCATCTGGATAGTGTGTGGCCCCTTTGCAGCTCGAGAGGCTAAGGGGGAAGCAGAGTACCCCTAGCGTTGGCTAGGAGGTACCATTGAGGTCTCGACGATCGGTGAGAGGGAGTGGCACGGAGCATGTGGACGACACTCGGACCAAGCGAACAGGCAACGGTACACATTTCTGTTGATTGTTAGAATGTGGTAGGATGTTTGTTTTAGATATGAAGGTGTTTTGAGTTGGTAATATGTTGTGTATTTTTATGACTGAAAATTTTATAACTTGGCTGATTGATTGGTTTATTAAATCTCCCTGTGGTGTTTGACTGTGACCCTTGCGCTGCTCCCACCATGTTCTTCAATTTACATTATGACCGTGTTTTATGTTGATGGATATTTGTCTTGCGCTTGTAACTCTGTTGGCCAGCGACCAACTGTCCCTTGCATTAATCATTTTCTCTTCCAGTGCATAGCTTTAGCACTCATTGATGGACAGTGTCACTGCAGTAATCATTTCCCTTTAATCTTTTAAACATTTGCAAATCGGATGATGGAAGGGAATCTGCACTCGTTGTTTACTTCTTAGTATACTAAACACTCTTTATATATCAAATGTATACTCTGTTATTTAGACAACGCTGGAAATTAATTAAATTTCATATTCCTTAACTAGCCAACGCTGGAATTATTAACATGCATATTCCTGGATGGTGTCACCGCCTTACACATGTATTCTCTGCAAATTTGTGCTTGTGTCTGTGATGGATTTCATTTGTTTAGTTTGATTTATTGTTGTGGAATATCTTTTAAATTGATTGGAATGTATAGAAATCTACTTACCTTAGCGGATCCTTCATTTAATAAGAAAATGCTCCTTATCGGCGTGTTCATTAGCACATAACTCTGTCTGCATACTTAAACTCTGAGTTTCTTATTTTTATCAAGCATTTCAAACTTACTCCACGTTTCAATTAACTCAACCATTCTGGTGTATAATAAAACCACGAGTTATTGCAACGATCGTTTTTTTTGGGTAGCATTTGATTTCAATGGATTGCATTTAGACATGCTTATATTGGCTGTGATTGTATATGTTTAATGGACAATGATGGATTTACATAAACTTCCTATCCCTTAACCGAACCGCGCTGGCACCTTAAGACTCGATGAAATTTAACCTTGGATAGCAGTCAATTGTGGTTGCTTTTTTTTTTGCCTTTACTATTCACGCCCTTGTTGAATGAGTCTAATTCTGGACAACTTCATTGCCTTAGTGGTTGGAACAATATCTAATTGTTGAAACCCTTTAAATTTTCCTCTGCAACTGTAAACTAAAAACCATTTATTTCGCCCCTGCAAACGATGTAGGAACTGTTCCTTTTTCCTCTGCAACTGTAACAACACAATCTATTTTGATCCTGAAATAAATATTATACCGTTTCGCCTCTGCAAAATGCTTAAGATCGCTTCTCTATAAATGATGTATGCGCCCTCCACTTGCGATTTGTATGATCGGCTTCCTGGGTCCTTACCTCGACAAGTAGTGTTAAGTCTGGCTGTGGGAGGGTTTCCCTTATGACGCTGCTAGGACTTTTGCCAGTTGCCGTATTGAATATGGTTCCTGAAAATTGCCATTTTGACAACTGCCTTGATTTCGTGATTTTTCCTGCATGCGCTCTTAAGTTGCCCCTTTGATTTCTGACATGCACACACAGCCGCTAGTTTCTTGTTTCCTGTTGCCGATTTTATCCTTTTCTTGGCAGAATGGTTGGGCCGCTAATTTTTAGGATCTTTAATAACATATAAAGGTAACGTTATGGTTATGTTGTTGTATTGTTAAGGTAAGGATATGGTAAAATAAAATAAGATGAGAAAGAGATGGTAACTGACAACCCTATATATTGTTATTTTAATAAGTAGATGAAATGTTGTTGCAATGTAAAGTGATGGTTATTTTATTTGCACAGTTTTCATGTTATAAAATGAAATGTAGATTTTGTTTTAGGGTAAAGTTAACGTATTGGTAACAGTAATGCGATTGTTATTTTATTTGCAAAGTCTTATAATTCCTGGCAAGTCAAATTGATCGTAGTCGTTGAGAGTCTAATAATCTAACGAATCTATCTATACATTGGAATAAAAGATGAAAATAAAAACCTTGATATTACTATCCCCTCCCTTGAGTTTTCTTGTATTACCGTCTCTTGCAATCATTTTCATTACTTTGGTAAGGCTACTTAATAGTCAATTTTAGATGTATATAACCCCTTATAGATCAACAGATGGCTTCGAATTTATTTGCACCTCTAAAAACCTAACCATCTATCTCAATTTGTTTAGAAATAAATTGTCTTTATATAAAATTTTAGCGGGCGTTGTTTAATGTATTTTGTGTTGTTTAATAATTGTTTTTGGGAATTGTCTTAGTGGGCATTGTACTAAAAATAAACTGAATTGGGTTAAGCTTTAATGATTATTATTTAGAGATGGTTAAACTTTAATGATTAATAGATTAGAGATGGTTAATCTTTGATGATATTATATTAACAATGAAGTGCCTTTATTATAATAATAAATTATTATTAATATAGTATGGGAGAGGATTATGGGTAAAAAGGGTTTTGATGTACATAACCTACTTCTTGGGACATAGTTGGGTGTATTCGTTGACTTGATTTTTAGATTTCAACCTGAAAACAAAATACTCTTAGCAACAATAATATTTTAAGGCCAATAGATTTAGATGATACGAAGATGACACTTGTAAGATTAAAATTGAGCAGATGAGCCGGTTCTAAGACTAATTTTGATTTCACCTTAATATCTTTATGCACTTTAGACATGCGAAGTTGGGCTCGTATTGGAGGTTGGATTAGACTGTGTTAATTGCCTTACTCGCTTTATAGTAATTGTCTTGTCGTGAAATTATAGTGAAGGTACACTTCCCAAGCAATACTGTAATAGTAGTGAGTAATTAATGGGTTAATAATGTTTCACTAATGCTTTTTGCCTTAATGTAGATAACCTGGTTGGCTACGATCTTGATGATTATGTTCTTATCTTTAGCTTAGTAGGCTGAGTCTGCTTGTGTTGGGCGGGATGTAGACACCTCCATGCTCCTCAGAATAGTCGCCAGCCCTGAGACCTTAAATGGTTAAAATTGATGGGAACCTGGGCTTGAGCATTGCTTGTGTGTCTTGGAGGTCCTAACCATTGCATGGTAGGATGGGTGGGTAGTCAGTATTATTTATTGTCAGTAGGTTATCGTTCATTGCTTGCAAATGATTGATGTGCATCTTAGATCGTTATGTTGTTGTTGCAGTTGCATGCGCCATGTTCGTCGTCATATCGCGACTCTAAGTCGAATGTAATTATTATCTTGTACCCACACGCACACACACCAAAAAAAAAAATTGCACTCATTATAAGAGGTAGTTGCCGTAACGAGGAGAATCATTACATATGGTATCAGAGCGGGGTTCAACCCGTGACTTGGGATCGTTATGGCTTTCGTTGTTATGATTTGATTATACTGTTGCTAATCAAGTTGATTGTGTGTGTGCAAGTAATCATGGTTAGAGGACGCCGCAGAGGAAAACGACGGGGTTCTAGGGGAGGAGGCGCGACGCCTCCAGTAGAATCCACACCTGTGGGGTCTAACCCCCAGGGAGACAAGCAGGTTCTCGGATAGGAGTAGATAGTAGTTGGTGATGTTGTCAGGATGATGAGATCTTTCCAGTGCATGTCTGAGGCACTGATCAGCCGTTTGGACAGAGATGAGGCCAGAGCGTCAATGCCTGTTGAGGTTCCTCCGCGCGGACCGGCCGTTACTGGTAGCATTCACCGTGAACTCGAGAAGGTCAAATTTCCTAAGTTATTTGGTGCCCCAGACGGTGTAGCCACCGAGGTATGGTTGGAGAACATGGCGATGTGCTTTGCACTCACGATTATACCTCCAACATGGAGGTCCGCATGGCGATCTTTCAACTGAAGGGGAGCGCTCTTCTATGGTGGAAGACACTCCTACCACAACTGAACATGGTCGTCGAAGATGTGTCATGGGAACTGTTCAAGGAACGGTTCCGAGAGAGGTACCTTTCAGAGGAATTCATTGAGCGTCAGCTCAATGAGTTCAATGCCCTATGACAGGGAGGTCGTATGGTGCCCGAGTATGAGGCTCGTTTTATGGAGCTGGTCCAGTATGCTCCGCACCTTAACACTGAGAAACTTAAGTTAAACAGGTTCGTATTCGGCCTTAACGACAACCTGCGTGCAAAGGTTAGGATTTTGATGCCTCAAACCTTGCACGATGTTGTCCAAAAGGACCTCATAGCCGAGGAGGATATTATCAGTGGGGGTCAGACCAGGACTCCAGCGAGACCAGTAGGGCAGGTCCCAAATGGAACACAACAGCACTAGACACTAGTGAGACATACGCCGGGATATCGTGGCTTCCAGAGGGGATCCACTTTCACTACACCCCGGTGACTGTCGCCTCAGCAGGGGACACCTTATCAGGGACCACAACATCAACAACAACAATTTAGGCCTATTCAGCAGCATAGACCAGGGTTCTAGGCCGGTGGGCCATCATCTTCTACTTCGGGTACCAGGACTACTGGACCAAAGAAGGGGTGTTGGACGTGTGGGGAGCCACACTACCAGCGCAACTATCTTATGGAGAGGGCCAGAGAGTCCGGATCAGCAGGACCCACTACTGTGGGAGATATGGGCAAGGCCCATCAGATTCATGCAGCGGTGAATAACTTCTAGGTAGACCACCAGTCAACTGTTCTCGAGATGACAGGTACCATAGCTGACCAGACTCTTAGTATTTTGATAGATCCTGGTGCTACCGAGAGTTTCATTTTAGGTGTAGTGATAAAAAGGATTAAGGTAAACGCAGTCAAACAGGATGAGTTTAGCTTCGTGGAGATGGCCTTGGGAGACAAACATAAGGTTGGAGGAAGGGTTACGGGTTGTGCCCTTAACCTGGGAGAGTTTTTCATGAGGACCAACCTGTACGTCACGATCTTAGTATTTTATGATGTCGTGATTGGTATGGATTGGTTGGAATCGCATGAGGCGATACTCAACTGTAAGACAAAATGGTTGAGCTTGGTCGATGATGAAGGATAGAGATTTTTGATTGTAGGATGGAACCAGGGAGTTTCCCTGAGGTTCGTCTCTTCCTTATAGTTACGGAAGAGTATGCGCAAGGGGTGCAAGCTTTATGTGATCCTTGCACTAAATGAGAAGGGAGTAACGGAAGGTCTAGAACACCTTCTGGTGGTGAGAGAGTTTGCGGACGTTTTTCTAGAGGAGTTACCTGGGATGTCATCGGAGAGATATTTGGAGTTTAGCATAGACCTAAAACTAGGGACTGAACCGATAGCAAGAATTCCTTATCGGATGTCCACCCCGGAGTTACAAGAGTTGAAAGTGTAACTGAAGGAGTTGCTATTCCTGGGACTGATACGTCCTAGTGTGTCACTGTGGGGTGCACCAGTTATTTTCATACGAAAGAAGGACGGATCGTGGAGGCTTTGCATTGACTACCGTCAACTGAACAAGTCCATGATCAAGAACCAGTATCCCTTGCCGAGAATTGATTATCTGTTCGATCAAATGAAGGGTGCAACGGTGTTCTCCAAGATCGATTTGCGATCAGGGTATCACCAGTTACAGATCAAGGAGGATGACATCCCTAATACCGCTTTTAAGACAGGGTTTGGACATTACGAGTTTACTGTTTAACTATTTGGACTGACAAACGCCCCAGGGGTATTTATGAGTTTGATGAATGGGGTGTTCCGCGAGAATTTGGAAAAGTTCGTCCAAGTATTCATTGACGATATTTTGATCTACTCTCGGATGACGGAGGAACATGATGAGCACTTGCGCTTGGTACTACAGTGTCTGCGAGAGCACAAATTGTATGGGAAGTTGTCCAAATGCTCTTTTTATCAATCGAAGATTCACTACTTAGGGCATGTCATCTCCAACGAAGGCATCGTCGTGGATCCAACCAAGGTCGAGGCTATTATGGAATGGCCTGCGTCGATGAATGTCATGGAAGTGCATAGCTTCATGGGTTTGGTAGGATACTATCGACGATTCGTTGAGGGATTTTCGAAGATAGCAAATCCGATCACGGAATTGCAAAAGAAAAACAAGAAGTTTGTTTGGACCAAGAAATGCGCAGAAGCATTTCATATGCTTAAAGAGTTGTTGACGATAGTGCCGATACTAAAGGTCCCTGACATGGATGCAGACTTCTTGGTATGCACAGACACATCCAAGGAAGGCTTAGGCGGAGTCTTGATGCAAGACGGCGAGTGATTGCTTACATTTCAAGGAAAATGAGAAGGCATGAGGAGAACTACACAACGCATGATTTGGAGTTATTAGCCATCGTATATGCCTTGAAGGTTTTGAGACACTACCTTTTTGGATGAAAATTTTAACTAAAGACGGATCATTGTGGACTACAACACATTTTTACACAAAGCGACCTGAATGCGCGACAACGGTGTTGGTCGAAATTTCTTAGTGAATACGACTTTGAGATTACTTACATAAAGGGGACAGTGAACCAAGTGGTGGATGCTTTGAGTCGGAGACCACGCATCTTTTCAGTTTTGCCTCTTCAGAAGAATCTACTTGAGAAGATTCTCACTTTACAGCATGACGATGAATGGTACAAGGAGGTCGAGGGATTTATCGGAAAAAACACAATGATGGTACCACGATTTGAGGGATTTTCATTTGATAGTGATGGTTTATTGAGATTTAAAGGTTGGATTTACATACCACCAAACGATGAGTTGAGAATGTTGATCCTAAGAGAGGCTCATAGAGCAGTTTACATGGCTCACCCGGGAGTCACGAAGATGAGGGTAGACCTTAAGCCCTGCAGAAACAAACTTTGACAGATATACAGGTTGAGTATGATGAACCCTTTCCAATATATTGAGTCCTGGTTTGACCCCCACTGATAATCTCCTCCTCGGCTATGAGGGCCTTCTGGACAACATCGTGCAAGGTTTGAGGCATCAAAATCCTAACCTTTGCACGCAGGCTGCCGTTAAGGCCGAATACAAACCTGTTTACCTTAAGTTTCTCAGTCTTAAGGTGCAAAGGTTAGGATTTTGATGCCTCAAACCTTGTACGATGTTGTCCAGAAGGCCCTCATAGCCGAGGAGGAGCTTACTTGTATCATAGAGAAACAGACTTTGACAGATATACAGGTTGAGTATGATGAGCCCTTTCCAATATATTGTGATAATATAAGTGCCATCAGTATCTCAAAAAACCCGGTGATGCACTCCAAGACTAAACACATTCCAATCAAGTATCACTTTCTATGGGAACAGGTTGTAGAAAAGAACATCAAAGTTGAGTAAGTGGGCACAAAAGAACAAGTGGCAGACATCTTTACAAAACCACTTCCACGGGAAGCCTTTGAATATCTTCGCCAAAGACTTGGAGCTATTTCTACTCCAAAAATGAATGCTCTTTGAATGATTTTTGAATTCTTATCTTATATGTCTTATATGTACACAAGGAAGCACCATAAGAGGACAGTTTGTCAGGGGGAGCAACCCCGGATGGAAAGATACCTTTGCCATTGATGACAAAGGGGGGGAGATTTATCAGATGCAGAGGACAGAGGCATGGTTCTAGGAGGAGAAAATTTATCAGATGCAAAGGACAGAGGCATGGTTCCAGGGGGTGCAGATTTATCAAATGCAAAGGACAGAGGCATGGTTTCAGGGGGAGCATGAGTGATATGATTTCAACGTTTCATTAGAGTGTTGCCATCAATGCCAAAGGGGGAGATTGATGATTAAGGTTGGTTGTCATTGATGCCAACCCTTGAAGAAAGACCCGTAGCACAAAGGTTTGGGTAATGGATCCAATAGTGTTTGATTTAAATATGACTCATTATTGTTTTGTAATGGTTGATAAGAAGTAAATATGGATGAACTCCAAAGTGGTCCCCTTATGGTGAAAGCCCTCACGGGAAGACACTTTGTGGAGTAAGAGAACCCATGCTCAATTGTGGAATAATGAGATGAAGGAAAGTGAATTTGTCAGGGAAAATATCCTAGATGGATAGTGTTGGTCATGTAATTTCTGATGGTATGTGGAACGTCACATAATTCTTCACGGTTAGAGAGTTATGGCCATGAGAAGTTGGAGACCCCAGGTTTGGGTAATGGACCCAAGTTTGTTTGATGGGTAACGGTATGAGTTATGATATATTTTCAGATAATACTATTC
>SNQJ01S0010977.1:263172-288094 GCA_010110895.2 Picea sitchensis
CTGTGTATGTGTGTGATTGTTTATTTATTACTGCTCATTATTGGATAATAATTCTACATTGATATAACATTTGAATAAAAAGGATTATAATTACGCTATTACTGATTCACCCCCCCTCTCAGTAATCCAACCCTAAATGCTTTAAGTGCTCTTCTTCTGTTTGCTGAAAATCAATATATCGTCAAGATATACAATGATGAATTTCCCAATGAAATCCTTCAAGACTTCATTCATCAATCTTATAAAAGTACTGGGAACATTCGTTAAGCCAAATGGCATGACAAGCCATTCATATAGACCCTCATTTGTCTTGAATGCTGTCTTCCATTCATCACCTTCTCTCATTCGAATTTGATGATATCCGCTTTTCAAATCAATCTTTGAGAAAAAAAATTGCCCCACTCAAGCAATCCATCAAGTCATCCATCCTTGGAAATGGAAATCTATATCTGATGGTAATCTTATTGATTGCCCTTGAATCTGTACACATCCTCCAGCCTCCATATTTCTTTGGGATGAGCACTGTTGGAACAACGCATGGACTCAAACTTTCTCAAACCAATCCTTTGTCCATTAAGTCCTGGACCTGTCTCTTGACTTCTTCATTTTCCCACAGCGTCAATCTGTACGTAGATTTGTTTGGTAAATTGACTCCAGGTATAAGATCAATGTGATGACTTATACTCTTGATCGGTGGCAACGAACAAGGTAGTTCATCCACTACTATATCAACAAACTCTTCCAGCAACTTCTGGATTTCCTCTAGTAAATCATTTATTCTCGTACTGGTCAAAACAATTCTGGTCTTCCTGACCACAATAAATTGTGTGTCTTCCTTCTTCTTAACCTCCTTAAGAAGTTCCTTCCCAGTCATGAGAAGTACAGTGTTTCTCACCTCTGGTTTCACTTCTTTATCCTTAATCGGCAACAACATCTGAGTTCTCCCATTTTTCTCCAGGGTGTATGTGTTCTTTCTCTCATCATGAATCACATTCCTGTCATATTGCCATGGTATACCCAACAATAGATGAAAAACATCCATGGGAATGACATCACATAGTATTTCATCCTTATATCCTCCTATTTTAAATTCAACTAAACACTGTTTAGTGACATTTACCTGATGTCCTTTTTGTAGCCACAAAACTCTGTATGGGCTTGGATGTATGATAGTCTCCAGCTCCATAATTTCTACCACCTCTGTAGAAATGAGATTGTTTGTGCTACCGCTGTCCACTATGAATTTTCATACTCTGTCTTTGGTTTTGCAAGCAGTCTGAAATAGACTATTTCTTTGGGCTGGGTTCTCTGCCTCCTTCTCTGTCTTCAAGAGAACTTTTTGCATCATCAAAGATCTTCCACCCTCATCATCTTCTACCTCAATATTCCATCCTTGGGCTTCGACAATGTGAGTTTCACCACCATATTTCTTCCTATCTGGACACTCATAGGATTTATGTTTATTTTTCCCACAAACAAAACATTTCACTTCACCTTCTCTACCTCTTCCTCTTCCTTTGGTTCAAGGAAAAGTATTTCTATCAACATACTGTCCTCTCTGTGAGATTCCCCCTCTCTCATTTTGATTTTGAGGTTTCTTTCCCTCTTCTTTAGATTTCTGACTTCTGTCTTGGGCAATTTATTTTCCTCTAGCTTGACTTCTGCCTCGGCCTCTTTGACCTTGCTTTCGGCTCAGCTTCTCTTCAGCTTTTAGAGCCATCTAATAAGAATCCTCTACATTTCAAAGGGTTATCATTCTCATCTAGTCTTGAATGTCATATCGCAGACCATTCATGTATCTAGCAACCTTTTCATCATCTCTTTCCCGATGACATGCCTTGATGTTTATCCTGTAGAATTCTTCAATGTATTCTTTTACTGACATCAACTTTTGTCTCAAATTCTGCATCCTCCGAAATAGAGTGATTTGATAATCCTTGGGTATGAATTTGGCCTTCATCTTTGCAACCATTCTATCCCATCTTTTGATTTTTGGTTTGCCTTTGCGGCGTCTGTCACCCTGCAGTTCATCCCACCATAGTGTTGCATGCCCTTTAAGTCTTGTAACGACATGTTTGACTTTCTTGTCTTCCTCGACATCCTCATAGTCAAAGTATTTATCCAAAGCTCTAATCCAGTATATAATATCTTCAACATCTAAGTTTCCCTCATACACTAGAATGTCCATTTTTTCTCTAGCACCTATTCTTGCAACAACCCTGAATAGGCATTCTTCAGCTGCATCTTCGGCTACAACTTCTTCTCCTTCATCTTCATTCTCTCTCTCAGCCTCATTGATATCTCCAGCATCAACTGTGCACCTCTGTGATCTCTCCATGTAATCAAGCCTAGCACGTAATTCACGCATTTCCCTTTCCACTATTGGATCGGGTAATTATCTATCTCTCCTCCTCGGCGACATGGATGTACAATTTCTTCCTTCTCTCTGATACAGAAAGAAAATAACTCTTTCTATGCTCTGATACCACAATGATGTGTATCAGAGTACTCCTTTTCCTCTTGCTTCCTCTGCCTGAAATATACCAACAGAAACTTTCTCTGATACCACAATGACGTAGACCCCTGACCCTCGGGCCGAGATCCACCCAGGATCATTCTAAAATTCCCTTGAGCCGAAGCAACTCCTTTGATTCCTGCTAGAATCTCCAATGAATCCATGCATCCTTTGTAAAAAATCGCCTTATGTATCTTGGCACCAGGTGTGAGCTTTTCCTTCCCCAAGCAATCATGACCTTACCTTAGCGAAAGCACCTCTCGCAACTCATGATCTCGAAAACTCATGAGTCGAAGCCCCTCGACTCCTCTTTTTCCAACCTCCAATACCCGAGACCATGATACGTGTATAGCTCCTTCCTTGTCAACACCGTCCACACGTAACCGTCGGCTAGGGCTAAGTACTAGCACCTCTCGCAACTCACGACCTCGTGATTTGGAGTGTCTAACCTTGGCACTCTCCCCTTGTGAAACTCCGAGACGCGATAAATTAATGATGGGTTGACTCCTCTTGTGCTACTCATAATCTCGCGAGTTGAAGCATTGAGATGTCGTGCTCTTATTTTATGAAAAATCGAGATGCGAAAGTCACAATGATTGACTTTCTTTTCCTACTTCTCGCAACTTGCAATCTCGCGAGTTGGAGTGTTAAGCCTTCGTGTTCCTCCTTTGTGAAAATCTGACATGTGTTAGGTCAACTATGGGTTGACCCCTCCATGCGGTGAGTACACGCCACCTGTCTCCACTTACGCCTTTTCCTAGGTGCTTGTTTTTCACGCCACATGTCAATCCTTGCAGTCCCCACCTGACATACGTGCCATGCATTGACACGAGCCCTCGACTCTCGACACTTCACGACTTCTGCAGTCGAAAGTGACTCTTCCCAACCCCCGAACTCCTGATACACGATAGATCCGTGGGGTTCTAATCCAACGGTTCTCCCATGCCTAGATCTAATAGTTGTCCCTGCTCCTCACTACTCGGAAGTTCGTGCAACCAAAGAATTTGGTCTGCCCTCTGAACTTATGAATTTCGAGTTCGAGAAATGATCCAACGCTCTACCTGACCACGACCAATGGTCTGCGTTGATTCTTGAAACCAATGTGATGGGTTCGTCCAACCCTTATCCACCTTGCAACTCCTCTAGATCCTATGGTCCTCGCAACTTCGTGAGTTCTCCACGGAGAATTTCGACCGCTCGGTTCCTTTCTCAAGAATCTTTGTGAAACGAGCCAATGTTCTTTTACTGGAAATTGACCTTCTGCGTGATCATTTTGGTTCTTGTCTTTCTTTGAACACTTCAACAACGCTAACCCTTCTGATCTTGTTCTTGCAAACTCGAGTCTCCAAAGGGACTCTTGCATGCACTCCTTGCAACAATCTTTCAAATACTCCTGGGTATTTGATCTCTCGACCCGCTGCACTCTCTGCAATAGCAGTCCTTCTCCTTTCCAACCTTAGTTAATAACTTCTAAGGCTTCAACTATCTTGCACACACCTCTCACGACTTATGTGCTTCACCTGTACTTCTGCTGGAATGAGAACAATGGTATCTCTCATGATCTTTCAGAGATAAACTCTGAACCTTGTCAACGCACACCTTGCGGACATTTCACTACACTCCTTGCAGGAACTCTCTCTCAGGAAGAGGAACAATTGAAACTCATTCTATTTCTCTCTCAGACTTTATACATTCAACATGAAATCATACATTCAACACAGTATTGAAGAAAATGCATAACAGAGAGAAAACAATTGTAAGCATACTATTCAGCATGTATAAACAAAAAACATCATAACACCATGAATCTGATTCAAAGCTTCATATATTAATTCAAGCTCCTGTACATGGGTTCTTCTCTATAACTCTCTATTATAGCTCTCTTCTCTTCTCTGTGATAATGATCTAATGATACAAAGTCGAGGGTGTCTATATCCGTTTTCCCTCCTATGCTCCTAAAACCATCTAATCTAATTAATCAAAGATACCTACTTTCATTAACTGGCTTAAATGCCATTACATTGAACAGATAAGAGCAAATCTCTCATGATATGTTTACAACAGCCAGACATAAATGCAAGTACACTTCTAGCTACTACATAAATATCCGCTTCTTAATCTTTAAAAAACATTTCAAAACGTGAAAAATGTGTGCTGCGCTTTCCAGCTGTCTTCCGCCTTCATGATCACTTGGCTACTTACGATGCTCCTGCATCAGATGACATGACATTTAAGTAAAACGTAGCTATATGATGAACATAAATGTCATATGTGCATAATCAACCAAGGTCAACCATATTTATGTTCACCACAAAGTGACAATATGGTTATGTTTGTCACATTGTATGCTCATCGTATAAGGATATGTTTGTCACATTATGACAATATGATTAAGTTCGCCATAGTGCAATGTTTGCAACGTTTGGAATTTTTTATCAGAATGTGACTTTCGTATATGTTTGTCACATTGCAATGCCCATATATCTTTGTGACATTTTCACTTTACTAAGTTTGGTTGATTGCAACATTACTATGTTCAACATATTGCGATGTTTGCAAATTTTTGTGACATTGTGACGTCAAGATATGTCTGTCACATTTCAACGTGAGGAAATGTTCATCATATTGTGATGGTAGGGAGATGTGTGAGATATTGCGACGTTACTATCCACATTAGGATGGCATTCCTATGTTCATCACATGGTGACGTTACTGTGTTTGGTAGATTAATACATTACTATGTTTGTCACATTCTGACGTTACTATGTTCATCACATTGCAACGTTACTATGTTTGTCTCTTATTGTTACATTACTGTGTTTGGTAGATTGCAACATTACTATGTTTGATACAATGCAATATCAGGAAATGTTTGTCACATTGCAACGTCGGGATATATTTGTCACATTACGTGCGAAAATTTTCATCACATTGCAACGACGGGGTGATGTGTGATGCATTGTGACGTATATTTATATTCGTTAGATTTGTGAAGTTAGGATCCAAATTCTTACAACATACCTATGTTTGTCACATTGTGACACTAATATATATTCATCATATTGAGACATTAAAACATTTAATTGAAATCCATTTATAGCTAAGTGTGATGGATATTGTGGTATTATTTTTTTGGATAGATTCATACAACTAAGTACAAAGGACATGTTCATGAGAAAGTGCTTTTCATCTTCAATCCTTTATTATTTCATGTCATGGTGTTCTCTTTGTATATTTATTTTCTTTTTCTATTTTATAATGAAATACACTTCTTTTTTTATCAAAATTGTTTTTCTTATAAGGGAATCATTCATAAAGATATAAAATAAATTTATATCTTCTCATAAGATTAAATTATCTTAATGCCAATCAAACTTAATATAATGTTATTAGAAATTTGATTTAAAATATAAATATTGTCTCTTTCTTGATATAATAAATGTAATCAAATAATCAATATTGATATTGTATTTTTCTTGATATAATGCCTTTTTTTTCTTCTTGATATAATAAATGTAATCAAATACTAAATGTAATGTTTTTTCGTGATATAATAATATCCGTATAATAATGTCTTCTTTAATGTCTTTTGCAATTAAATAATAAATGTAATGTTTTTTTTCTTAATATATAAATGTAATCAAATAATTGTATAATGTATTTTTCTTATATAATATTATTTTTCTTACATATAATATATTTTTATTAATATTATGTATTAATGAATTTTATAATCAAATAATAAATTCAATCTTTTTTTCTTGAGATATAATAAATTTAATTAAATAAATATATAATATATTTTTCTTCATATAATAGTAATGTTTTTTTCTTAAAGAATTAAGAATTTAAGCATTTACGGATTAGCTAAGTATTAAGAATTAGTTAAGAATTAATAATTAGCTAAGTATTAAGAATTAAAGAATTTAGGCATTTACACATTTAAGAATTAAAGTATGTATTTAAGAATTAAAGAATTAAAGTATGCATTTAAGAATTAAAGAATTAAAGTATGCATTTACGAATAATTACGTAAATGCATTTATAAATTAAAGAATTAAGAATTAATCTACCTTTTAATCATAAATTCCAATCATAGGGTTGGCAATTGAAGATACTAGTAATTGAACTTTTGTATTTTTATGGCCACGATGGTCGCAGCGGGTTCGCCATATTCTCAAACCATGCCATATTCTCAGTGGGTTGAGTTGGGGACAAGACATTTGTGTCAGCCAGTAGTGTCACCTATCCTATGGCATTAATTCCTTCAAGGATGAGGTATTGTGTGATGTTGCCTCACTTGAATTTTGTGATTTTATTTTAGGTCAACCATATATGTGGAAGTGTCGTGCTATATATGAGTCTTGGCCCCACAGTGTCATTGTTACTCTGGGAGGTCATCTCTACAAGGTACGAGAGGTAGCTCTGACTACTACCACATCATTGATATTGGAAAAACAATGTTGTAAATTAATCTCTCAGACCATAAAGTTTTCCCTCTTCATGATCTAGTCAAACGATGAAAAAAAGTTCACTGCAACCACTACATCCTTGACCCAAGACATTTTTATCCAGTGGAAGCAGGTTGACAATATTGTAGAGGAGCATAGAGAGAATGACAATATTCTATATGTTCAACATATCTCTATTGGCCATGGCCCTTTTCAGGTGTTCTTGGGGTTCCAACCATTAGCCCCCATTGATATAGCTCTTCTTTGTACATCTTCACCGATAGAGTCCTCCCACACTCATACCAAGAAAAATCCTACAGCTAGATCTGTTGAATGGATCTAACACCTCCAACAGGTTCATGACATCCTTCCACAGGCAAAGTACAAACATGACATCTACTTCAACAAGGAAAGTGGTTCACTAAGGTTCAGATTCAACTAAATTTTTCCCATCTCTCAAGGGAACTTGACACAATGGGGACCATTGCTTCCTAAGGGGGGAGGAATGATCTAGGTGGATCTTGGTGTCCATCCACCTTTTCCAATGAATCACCATTTCAAGCATGTGGTTTTGATAAACCATGATATTCACCCTTTTGATGGGGAATGGAATGCAATGCCATCTTCATTTATTACTTACAAACATCACGTAATTATTTCCTAGTGGTCTTATGTACATGCCTACAACATATCATTAATGCAGTGGATCCCATTAGAACTCCACGATTAAGTGAACTCAGGATAGAGTAGTAAGGGGATGGGTGATTTCCTGGGAAGTCCTAGTGTTTTACATGCCTACGAAGTTTTATAAACTTATACAAATTTATCCTACATGTAACATGGGAATTTTTCTCCTCTCACTCTCTCATATATAATTGAGATGAAGGAGGCCCTTTAAGCATGCAATGGAGTGTGATGTAAAACTTGTTGCAAATGAATTGTAGCCAACATCTCTTTCTTTTCAAAGATAATCTACCCCATTCTACCAGTTTGTGTTCTACAATGTTTTTCTCTCTTATTCATTAATAGAAGTTGGGTTTCACTATATTTATGTGTCTCTTGCAATATCTATGTGTATTTCCTTGTTATATTTCTGCTATATTTTTGTCTTCATGTCATTCTCAAAATAATCTGGATCACTTCATTTGACCCCAACATGGATTTTTTGTATAGTCCTATATTTTGGTAAAGGAGAATATAGAAGTAAGTATATATTGTGTTCCATGTTCCTCTTGGGTGGCATACCTTTCAACTCTTGTAAAACGGCTTTGTATGCTTATAAAAAAAATCACAATTGAAGGTTATGTTATTTTGTACATCCTTCTAAGCATGCCTTCATAGCCATTGATTTGGTGTCTTTCTGGATCTATCTCAAGAACAAAAGTACATACTTTTTTCTTAAGATGATCAATCTCTTATCTTCATGGGCACTCACCAGAGAGATATTAGACTTCCATCATGTTATTAGATGATAAAATATTTACCATCCTTGTTCATGAGGTATCGATTCACCCTTATCTTAAAGATGGTGTTGATGAAAATGAATGGCTATCCTAATACAAACATTTTTAAATCTTATTGGGTTAAATCCAGATAGGTGGGAATGTTACCCTATGTTTATAGCCTTTTGCAAAAATATCAATTAATCCTCAAGAAACATGTTCTTGGGACCATTGTTTTATTTTTTGTTGTGTTATGACAAAGAAACAATTAGAAATGTTTGTAACAGAAAATTATAACAGATTAATAAACAATCATAAAACCTAAAATATGAAATAAAGATTACACATATAGTCCAAAATGAGATCCAAAAACCATCAAATGATTTTATTTAGTTAGTTATGAAATAGAACCAAAAACATTGTTTTGTACCCCAGAATGTGTAAGGACCAGAATGTAACTTAAAAGTCAGAGGTGGAATGTTACATCACACAAAGACGACTGGTGTCTTTTAAGTAAAACCAAGATTGGAATAAAAATGGATCAACAAGCCATAGTATGCCACTGTCTTGACTTTGCACAAAATTCCTAATTAGTACTGAAAATGAATTCAAAAATTCAATAAGAATTTACATACTATCATAAATAGATGATCAACCTTCTGAAGCATGTCAACAATTAATGCTTCTTGGTTCTTCTTATCGTCATCTTCAATAAGACACTGTTATCAATAAGAAGTTCTTAGCTTTTAAGTGTTTTAGAAATGAATGAAGTAGTAATGTAATCTCACTCTAGAGAAAGAGAAAACCTTATCATAGCTTGTGCTTTTGTCTCTCTCCCTTTGCTTGTCCTCCATGTTCTCTTTTATTCTCCAAAAGTTTTTTTGAGTAGTTCCAACTACTTTTAATTGAGTTATTTCAATAACTCTTAATTAGATAAGGACAACTCATAATCAAATATTAATAAATAATGATAAGGTATAATAAATATTAACTAATAGGTGGGGACCCCCTAATCAACTCATTTATTTAATTTTCAAAATATCCCATTGTACCTCCATCAATAAATATGCATCTCATATCATCCAAATTTAATCACTCGTGCCTATATAAGAATAATCCAAAAATGAAATATTTCAAAAATACACTTTTGACTCCCAATATCAAATATATGTGTTTATACATGCCTAAAACAAATAAGTCAACAAGTTGTCCAAAAACATATTGTTGTCCCAAAATAAGTAAAGATTGTCCCAATAGTGAAACCAAGATCAATCTCTTATCTTCATGGACACTCACTAGAGAGATACTAGACTTGCCCTCATGTTATTTTATGATAAAATATTTACCATCCTTGATCATGAGGTATTGATTCACCCTTATATTAAAGATGGTGTTGATGAAAAGGAATGTCTATCCTAATACCAACATTTTGAAATCTTACTGGGCTAAAGCAAGATAGGTGGGATCGTTACCCTATGTTTATAGCCTTTTGAAAAAATATCAATTAATCCTCAAGAAATATGTTCTTGGGACCATTTTTGTCTTTTATGTTGTCTTATGACAAAGAAACAAATAAATGTTTTTAACAAAAAATTATAACAGATTAATGAATAGTCATAAAACATAAAATATGAAATAAATATTACACATATAGTCCAAAATGAGACCCCAAAACCATCAAATGATTTCATTTATTCAGTTATGAAATACAACCAAAAAATTTATTTCGTACCCCATAATGCATAAGGACCAGAATGAAACTTAGAAGTCAGAGGTGGAATGTTACATCACACAAAGACGACTGGTGTCTTCTAAGTAAAACCAAGACTGAAATAAAAATGGATCAACAAGCCATAGTATGCCATTGTCTTGACTCTGCACAAAATTCCTAATTAGTACTGGAAATCAATTCAAAAATCCAATAAGAATTTACAGACTATCAGAAATAGATGATCAACCTTCTGAAGCATGTCAACAATTAATGCTTCTTGGTCCTTCTTATCGCCACCTTCAGTAAGACCCTGCTATCAACAAGAAGTTCTTAGCTTTTAAGTGTTTTAGATATGAATGAAGTAGTAATGTAATCTCACTCTAGAGGAAGATAAAATCTTATCATAGTTTGTGCTTCTGTCTCTCTCCCTTTTCTTGTCCTTCATATTCTCTTTTATTCTCCAAAAGTAGTTTTGAGTAGTTCCAACTAATTTTAGTTGAGTTATTTCAATAACTCTTTGTTAGATAAAGAAAACTCATAATTAAATATTAATAAATAATGATAAGGGTATAATAAATATTAACTAATAGGTGGGGACCCTCTAATCAACTCATTTTTTTAATTTTCAAAATATCCCCTTGTACCTCCATCAATAAATATGCATCTCATGTCATCAAAATTTCATCACCCATGCATATATAAGAATAATCCCAAAATGAAATATTAAAAAAATACACTTGTGACTCTCGAATATAAAATATATGTGTTTATACATGCGCAAAAAAAATAAGTCAACAAGTTGTCCAAAAATATATTGTTGTCCCAAAATAAGTAAAGATTGTCCCAATAATGAAGCCAAAGTAAAATAACATGATAAAATCAGAAATCATATTTTTTGTGTGAGGCAGTTTGCCTCTGTCCACTTTCCTGAGACTTTGTTACCTTGAGCACCTGTGACCCTGCCTTAGTAGGCATTTTTCCTTTTTTTGTTGATGCCTTTGGGTGCATATCTCCAAAAGAGTCATGTAGATCCTCATGTCAGGGGTGCAGAGAATGGGATGTAATTGAATGTGAGGATGTCTTAGACTGTTTGGAATCAATAGAAGGGGAAAGTCGCTTGCCTTTTCTAGGCTCTGGATCTTGGACTTTGATATCTTTGGGCAATGCATGTGAAGAAATGGAGTCGACAGGATGAGAAGGTTTCTTAAGAGGAGGTGGTGGTGGAAATGGTAAAGAAACCGTTGGCCATCCATCCATTCTAGCCATCATTGACTGGAACCTCGAGTGGTAAAGACACATGTGGATCCACTGGTATGCCAGAGATGATAGGATGAGGATGAAAAGGTGTTCCTTGAGGTGGATGAGGGGCTCTAAAGGCTCATTGTCTAGTTAAGTTCAAGAAACCTATCTGTAAGAGTTGATTAAACTCTTCAGAATCAACATAAAAGTGAATTGAAAATCAGAGTCTCTTGTTTCCTCCTTGCCAAAACTCATTTGGTCTATTTCCTTTTCCTATATTTCCTCTACCATGAATCCCTCTACTAAAAAAGGCTCATCTATAAAGTATAAGGCCAATTAGAGTATGCATACAATAGCAAGTGAAACATCAAATATAGTTTGCATTAACATAGTTTTAGACATAGTTCTGACTTGATCAACAAGAAAGGATACATGCAACCAAGGATAAAAGGGAAGGGAAACTTAAAACAAACTTCCATTTATGCCTTGAAATATGTTCAAATCTCTCCACCTCATATACCTGATGTTTATTTAATAACATGGGAATTGCAATGTAATCGGGAAAATGAGGATCTTTATAATGTATGGAAAGTGAAACAAATGACAAAGAGAGTAATGTTACATGTTTAGAATAACACCACATCAATAATTTTTTAATATCAAATGTCTGTCAATAATCATTTCATATATTACATGACAATCACATCCTCATTTAACTACTATCATAATCATTATTCATATTTGAAGAAACCCTTGGATTTGTTCATGTATCAGTGGGGAATATATGAATTAAAATGAACATGATATTTGGGAACTGGTAATAATTTATGTAAAATGAGAGCATGAAGGGGATTGGACCTGAGAACATAATGAAAAATTAATTGTTTTCCCAAAATGTATAACTTCATCCAAAACAAAGTTCAATAAAGAACGATCTCCTTGAAATATATCCTTTTCAAATTCTTCCCTTGACCATAGTTTTATTTGATCAAGATATACTCTTACTATCAAAAATACCCATGCCAAACTAATAGAAAACATTTCTTATTTCATACAATAGGGGAAAGAAGGATGAATTTTTAAATGATATGTGTTCCTAGGAATTAAAGGAATGATGAATAAAAAGTGGAAATATGAGGGATATGACCATGTATGCAGAAATAAAAAAAATTCTTAATTCTCAGACATCCCAGCTGTTAACACATAGGATGCATAGGTTGTTCAAGGTTTTTTAGTCATGTTTCATGTTAATAAATCAAGGTATTGATTTTAACCTTGGGTCTAAAGCTGATAAAAATACACTTTCCTAGACTTGGTGTCATGATGGTGGTTGTCATTATTAACACAAGAGGGAAATTAAAGGTTACATATAGCTATCTAAAGTTCACCATCAAATGTTGTCATCCAAATAAGTTTCCAAAGGGTCGTAGACATTCATCCAACCACCTAAATTATCTTTCCAAGTCATAAATCAGATGCACTGCAAACTCTCCTAGAAGTTCGCAGCACTCCAAAAATAGGGCATATGTCAAATCTTTTATGATTATGATTTCAAAAGAGTTTCTAATGATGATTTCTAGTTTTCAGAGCCCGTTTTCAAGGATTCTTTTAGGTTTTGGGCATCAATTGAGTTGATTTGGCACGAAACAGGTTGCTATAGGAAAGTTCGCAGCACCTGAACTCGTTGGCGCTGCAAACTGGTAATTTGGGACAATTTGTAGCAATTAGCACACAACAACGTCTTGTTTTAATCATAAATTTTGAATCACGATCTGGGTTCTTCTGCAATTTGGTGTGGAGGAAAAAAATGATGTGTTTGACTTGGCGACAAAAAATGAGCCCGACCCATTTCATATTTTTAGATAAAATATAAAACATAACCTACAGGAAAGTTCGCAGCGCATGCTTTCAAAGGCGTTGCGAACTCTAACAATATGACAAATCTAGGCTATGGGAGGGATGCCACCTGCCAGGGAAGGTTCGAATGGTTTATTAGAAGTTATTTGGACATGTCTTCTATCTCCATATCAAGCATCATGACCTATTTCAAAAGGCATTTATCACAATAGACAAGATCCAAAAAAATAGAAATTTGTTATGTTTTTGTTGGAATATTTTGTAACAGACTCCTAAATGGAGGAGGATCCTATGTATCTCCATGGTTTCAACCTCCTTAGAGTAGAGATAGATCATTCACTATATTTGAATTGGATTTTGATAAGGAAAAAGGATTTTGAGAGAGCTACAGGGGCAGTTTATATGTTTATTTGTAAGCCTGAGGGCATGTGATGTAGGCATTTATGCCATTAGAGATTCATAAAAGTTGTTTGTCATAATTTGTGTTATTTATTATCATTTTAACTTGTCATCTTCCTTGAATGGAATTGCAAGCATTGAATATCAATGGTTGTTCATGCGCAGGAGATTCACGAGTTGCAAATGATTTGTAGTAATTGCCTCCTTTCATGATCTTTGTTCTAGTAATCTTTTAAGTCATTTTTGCAGAGATGATCTATGCTTGATGATATTCTTATTTTTGTTATCTTCCTTATACCTCCATGCATCAATTATATCCCTTTTGTTCTGGTAGGCAGCTTGAGTTCCTTTGATCTGTAGGATGTGATGATTCCTTGCCCAATGGAATGACTTTGCAAACAGTTTTCTACCCTCATTCTTTCTCTTCCTTGTTGATCCACCTGAGTTTAAACATGATTTAATCACTTATATATAAATGGGTATTGGGATCACTCTTTCGGTAGTCTAGAGTGACTTCTATTACTAACCTTTTTTGCATCGTTTTCGGGGAAGAAGTTGAAGATCTTCCCTGGGAGAATGACATAGAATAGATCCAACTCTTGATGGTAGACAAGAGAAGGATGTTAGTTTGACTGTAATATTCTACCTGGAAACTCCAACTTCATCATAGATGAATCTATTGGCGACTTCATTGTTTTGAAATGGACAAGAGATATGCTCAGAGGTATGCATTTTGTGATTTTTCAAATATATTTTGTCTTCCAAATCCCGTGCCTAATAGAAGTGAATGGTAAGGTCCTCTTCCTAGGTTTAGAGGAGAAGATTGGGAAGTGCCAGATGATTTCTTATTAAATTTTCACGAGTGCATGATTAAATTGAAATTTAAACATGAAGATGTCACGATCAAGTTGTTTAGATACTCCTTGGAGGGAAAATCTTGTGACTAGTGTAGATCTCTTCCTCCCTCAAGTATTTCATCATTACAAAAGTTTCATACCATGTTTCATCATCATTCAAAAATATTTTATTTGGATGATCGTCTTTTTGAAAACTGTTGTAAATAATTTGAATTCTACATCCAACATTCAATTAGTAATTCTTCTAGCTATAAGGATGAAGCAGAAAAAACTATTGAGCATGTAGAGGATGAGTCATCCCCATGTAAAACCTTCTCTAATTATTTAGTTTTGAAAGAAGAGTCTATTGATTGTCTTAATGATAAGGATGTTGGTGATAGAAACATTATAGGCACATTTGTCCTTGATCTGTATCGCTCTAGCAATTTTGACTATGATGCAGAGGCTGCTCCAAATTTTTATGAAGATCAAGTTGTTTCTTTTGAGTATTCACATGCCAAAGAACAAATGTACACATCATCATATGATAGTTATGAAAATGATGCTTGTCATGAAGAAATAGTTGTAGAAGAATATTTTCCTCGGGTCTTTAAAGAAGTTTCCTATGATGTGTTTTCACCTATGATTGAAGAGAAGTATGATAAATAGGTCTTTGAACTTACATCTTTTGAGGATATACCTATTTACGTCAAGTATGAAAATGAGTATGCATATCTTATTTCTTTTCAGCAGACATAAACCATTATGTAAGAGGAATTTGAAAATGTTTCTCAAACCATAACTCACAATGATCATTCTTTGTTTGATGATTATGAGGAAAATAATATTAAAGACCATAAGCAAATAATTCTTTATTTTTCTGGAAATTTTGAACATCAACTATATGATAGTCATGGACTATATTATTTGAAGGGAAAAGAAGGTATGATGGTTCATGTCCAGGATGTAGTATTACCAGTAGAGGATACTTGGAAATCATCTTGTTTTCAACTGAAGCATGGGGAGGATAACAATGTTATTCATGTAATGGATTCAACACAATGGAAATATTATCCTTTGGATCAACTGAAAATATCTTGTCATGAGTTTCATGATCCAATAACAGATTGGATAGAGTCCTTGTTATCCAAAACTCTAAGAGCTACAGGTTTTGGCATGCTACCTATTTGCAATATTAGGTATCAATTGTTCATTGCATTTTTATTATACCTATTGTTTTCCTCTCAAATTTTTAGTAGTGAACAACAGGGAAGGTCAAGTAATTTGTTTCTTGAACGATTCTTTTGGAAATTTGTATATACATAAGCAAATAAAGTTTCATTTGGTTAGAAATAGGATCTGTACATAAATAAGCTCACACCATGAGCATGTGGTTTTTAGTTTCTTGGTTTGCAGTAGATCAGGAATAATGACTCCATAGCCCAATGGAAGCACTAGTGTAGAAATTATTCCTCAGTTTGATTGGTAGATTGTTTTACATTATGGATGAGCAGACTTATAGATTTGTATCCTAATGGATAAGGCACTGTAACTGCAATTTTCTTAGCATCTCACAGGGAAAATGCCATCCCCTGTGGAGCCAGATGTTAACATATAGGATGTACAAGTTGTTAAAGTTTTTTGAGTCATGTTTCATGTTAATAAATGAAGGTATTGACTTTAACCTTAGGTCTAAAGTTGATAAAAATACATTTTCCTAGTGGTGTCATGATGGTGGTTGTCATTATTAGCACAAGAGGGAAAGTAAAGGTCATGTCTAGCTATCTAAAGGTCACCATCAAACGTTGTCATCCAAACAAGTGTTCAAAGGGTATTAGACATTCATCCAACCACCTAAAGTATCTTTCCAAGTCATAAATCATATGCAATGCAAACTCTCCTAGAAGTTCGCAACACTCCAAAAATAGGGCATATGTCAATTTTTTTATGATTATGATTTCAAAAGAGTTTCTAATGATGATTTCAGGTTTTCAACGCCGATTTTCAAGGATTCTTGCATGATTTTGGAATTAGTTGATTTTATTTGGCACAAAACATGATGTTATAATAATTTTTGTAGCGCCTAGACTCACTGACACTACGAACTGGTAATTTGGGACAATTTGTAGCAATTAACACACAACAGAGTCTTGTTTTAATCATAACTTTTGAATCATGATCTGGGTTCTTCTGAAATTTTGTGTGGAGGAAACAAATGATGTGCTTGAATTTCTTACAAAAACTCATCCTAACCCATTTCCTATTTTTGGAGAAAAGAGAAAAACATCACCTACAGGAAAGTTCGCAATGCATGTTGTCAAAGGCGCTGCGAACTTTAACAATCTGACAAATCTGAGCTATGGGAGGGTTTCCAGTTGTCATGGAAGGTTTGAATGGTTTCTTAGGAGTTATTTGGACATTAGGGACATGTTTTCCATCTCCATATCAAGCAGCATGACCTGTTTCAAAAAGAATTTATCACAATAGACAAGATCCCAAAAAATAGGAATTTGTTATGTTTTTGTTGGAATCTTTGTAACAAACTCCTAAATGGAGGAGGATCCTATGTAGATCCTTGGTTTCGGCCTCATTAGAGTAGAGAAAGACCATTCACTATATATTAAGTGGATTTTGATAAGGAAAAATTCTTTTGAGAGAGCTACAGGGGCAATTTATATGTTTATTTGTAAGCCCGAGGGCATGTGATGTAGGCATTTCTACCATTAGAGATTCATAAAAGTTGTTTGTCATACTTTTTGTTCTTTATTATCATTTTACCTTGTCATATTGCTTGAATGGAATTGCAGGCATTGAAGATCAATGGTTGTTCATGTGCAGGAGATTCATGAGTTGCAAATGATTTGTAGTAATTGCCTCCTTTCATGATCTTTGTTCTAGTAATCTTTTAAGTCATTTTTACAAAGAGGATCTCTGATTGATGATATTCTTCTTTTTTTTTATCTTCCTTATACCTACATCCATAAATTATATCCCTTTTGGTCTGGTAGGCAGCTTGAGTGTCTTTGATCTGTAGGATGTGTTGACTCCATGCCCAATGGGATGAATTTGCAGACAATTTTCTACCCTCATTATTGCTCTTCCTTGTTGATCCACCTGAGTTTAAACCTGATTTAATAAATTATATATAAATGGGTACTGGGCTCACTTTTTCTGCAGTCTGGAGTGACTTCTAGTGCTAACACCAACCACATTTTCGTTCCAATTCAAACAAGTATGCCTCATGACCAATGAATATAACTCTAAACCAACTCTGCATTTGCATGCAGCTTAATATCTACACATAATTTTTTGTATCATATATTTTAATAATTGACAAATATCATACATAAAGGGTCATATGAATTGATTATGCCAATAAAATAGATGTTAATCCTTCAATACCCAAAAAAATATGGTATAATCAACCAATTCAAATCTATCTTTAGGTTGAATTATTTCCATCAACCCCCAAAAACACAATTCACAAGTTAAAATTATTCCATCCATCATTGATAGGAAAGTCAGGTGGTAAATACACATGTGTCTCCATTAGTATTCCAGAGATGCTAGGATGAGGACGCAAAGGTGGCCCTTCAAGTGGAGGAGGGGGTCAAAAGGCTCTTTGTCCAGCTAAGTTCAAGAAATATGTTTGTAAGAGTTGATTAAACTCTTAGGAATCAACATCAAAGTGAATTGAAAATCAAAGTCTCGTGTTTCCTCCTTGCCAAAAATCATGTGGTCTATTTCCTCTGCCTCTATTTCATGTTCCATGAATCCCTCTAATGAAAAAGTCTCATCTATAAAGTATAAGGCCAATTAGAATATGCATACAATAGAAAGTGAAATATCAAATACAGTTTGCATTAACACAGTTTTATACATACCTCTAACTTGATCAACAAGAAAGCATACATACAACCAGGGATATAAAGGAAGGGAAACTAAATACAAAATTCCATCTCTGCCTTGAAATATGTTCAAATCTCTCCACCTCATATACCCAATGTTTATTTAAGAACATGGGAATTACAATGTAATCGGGAAAATGAGGGGCTTTATAATGTATGGAAAGTGAAACATATGACAAGGAGATTAATGTTACATGTTCATAATGACACCACATCAATCATCAATCATTTTTTAATATCTAATGTCTATCAATAATGATTTCATGCATTCTATGCTAATCGCATCCTCATTTAACTGCTAGCATATTCATTGTTCATATTTGAAGAAACCCTTGGATTTGTTCATGTATCGGGGAGAAATATATGAATTAAAATGAACATGATATTTGGGAACTCGGAATAATTTATGTAAAATGAGAACATGAAGTGGATTGGTCCTAAAAAAATAATGAACAATTAACTATTTTCTCAAAATATATAACTTCATCTAAAATAGAGTTCATTAAATAACGATCACCTAATCCTTTTCAAATTCTTCCCTTGATCATAGTTTTAATTGATCAAGATATACTATTACTATCAAAAATACCCATGCCAAACTAATAGCAAACATTTATTATTTCATATAACATGGAAACAAAGGATGAGTTTGTAAATGATATATGTTCCTGGGAATCAAAGGAATGATGAATGAAACATGGGAATATGAGGGATATGACCATGTATGCAAAATAAAAAACATTTCTTAATTCTCAGAATACCAGCCACATTTTCATTCAAATTCAAACAATTATGCCTCATAACCAATGACTAGAACTCCAAACCAACTTTGCATTTATAGGAAGCTTAATATCTAAATAAATTTTTATGTATCATATCTTTTAATAATTTTCAAATATCATACAACAAGGGTCATTCGAATTGGTTATGCCAATAAAATTGATGCCAATCCTTCAACACCCAAAACAATATGGTATAATCAACCAATTCGAATCTATCTTTAGGTTAAATTATTTCCATCGACCCCCAAAAACATAACGCACCAGTTAAATTCCACCAAATATTTTCTTTAATCAAACCATGTGAAAGAGCCTCGAATTCATTGTGGATATGGCTTATGACACAACTGTATACCCAAATAATGAGGATTTAAATCTGGGTAAAGATACCCTTTTATAACTATAGGTTCATTCACATGACCATAAACACTATCTATTTCTTGAGTAAAGAATGTAGAGGTATTAGGATAGAAAAACATGCAAAACCCACATAAGTTAAAGCTTCAAAACAAGGTGTCTTCATGTCATGTACATGATTAAAAAAAAAACAAGGTTTAGCATAAAACAATATGACCAAATATTTCCCCAACTTTAGAATTACGACGCCAACAATTGGGCTTTAAATACAACAAATCCAATGACACAATAACAATCAACGAAATTGTTTACAATGCAAGGTCGAATAGAGATGTAGAATATATTTTAAAATACATGGGTTTGAAACCCTTTGATACATAAAACTAATATGCATGTAGAAAAAAAACCCATAAAATGTTTCCCAAAATTTTATTGTTCAAGACTACAAGAATCGGTGAGCAGAAAAGGAGGTTGCAACAGGGCCTGTATTTTTGGAAAAAGAATAGGAAAGAAGTTGTACAAAAATGGAAATGAACCATTTGCAGTAAATTAACACAGTAGACATTGAAGGTAATAGTTTTTAGGTTGAGGGTTAATACCAAAACAAAAAAATGGGGAGTATTTCCTTTGGAGTGACAAAACGAGTTCGAGAAGATGAACTGAACAAACACACACATTTACCATTAAAGCACAACTATTCTAGAAACTATTTTAGCAAAAAAAGGAAATGCATTTTATGGTTACAAGATAGAATAGCCATACCTCTCCTTGGCGCATCAAATACCTAGGAAAAACAAGTCTCCCAGTTACCACAACTACCATTGTCAAGCTTCGAGACCAGAGTGTTACTCAACTAGCTTGAAATAAAATGGAATTCCAAAAAACCCAGCACAATGTGGTATACCTCGATGAATAAATTCTTGTGACCCATGCATTGAATGCATGGGGCATCACGTTCTCCAAAACTATCAACAAATTAAAATTTTAATCCATATCATTTTCCATTTTTAATCCATCTCATGTTCCACTATCCACCAAAATCAAATTACAACCCTAAAGTTTTTCCAAGTGTGTGAGCAACACCGTGCTATATAACCACGTCAACAACTACAAAGCATGCCAACTCAAATGACAACCCTCAACTTCACATCAAGATTCATGTCTAATTTACCATTAAAAGCACATTCAAAGCGAGCTAATAGTACATACAACACATATATTCAATATTCGGGTGCTAAGGTATAGTTGTGAGGTGATCGTTAGCATGAGCTTCGAGTTCATGTGTTATACCATATACTATATGCTTTGAAAACTTAAAATATCGACCCTTTGATTGCAATATGTCACATTTCTTATATAGAGCCAACGCTTCCATATACATGATTATAACATGAATTTAGTATCATGTGAAATGAATGTAATGACATGTGGTGTTTTAACCAAAACCTTTAGGCTTTATATATGGTAAACCATATTAAATAAATTTGTCATCTCTTCTAGACCATATCATATTTTAGAACTCAACCTTTGTAACCAATGCTTGTTGAGACACAAAAAATTAAAAAAAAACGTTTAATGCCTCATAATCTTCCTATATAGTAAGCATCGATAGCATTTAATGAGTGGAATGTGTGTAAGATATAATATCTTTTGCATTTTTTTACGAGCATAACCTTTTTCTTTTCTGTGCAACCACATAGATAGTGAGATTGATCAAATGGAGAAGGAAAGATTATTATTACATAATGTGAATGAGACCATTTCAGTAGAGTCGTGACATTTAATCCTATGGATAGTTGAAATTAAACATCATTTATTTCTCTCTAGGGGGTCCCACCTATAGTTAAATATTTAATATATCATAGATAATAAAAGTTTTAAATTATGCCTTGCAACTATTTGCAGGCCAGTGGCTAGTTTGCGACTTTGCTAGTCAATATATGGGATCCCTCATATACTAGTTTTTGATTAAGGTTGGTTGTCATTGATGTCAACCCTTGAAGAAATACCTTTAGCACAAAGGTTTGGGTAATGGACCCAATAGTGTTTGATGTAAATATGAATCATTATTGTTTTGTCATGGTTGATAAGAAGTAAATATGGATGAACTCCAAAGTGGTCCCCTTATGGTGAAATCCCTCACGGGAAGACGTTTTTTGGAGTAAGAGAACCCATGCTTAATTGTGGAATAATGAGATGAAGTGATGCAGGAGCATCTCTCCACATCGGCCAACCAGCCAACCATGTCAGCGCGTGCATTCAAGGCTGAAGAGAGGCGCAACCCTCGTCTTAAATTTTGAAATTGAATGTAATTAAATGTCTAGGCTGTTGAGCCATAGAGCCATTCCTTTGTGCATGCATAGAGTAGATAGGCTTTAAATGCTTGTAAGGTTGAGATCTAGATCCAGATGCTGGACTAGACAACCCATTCAATGTAATTGAATAGGGTAGGTAGATTGGAGGGAAGAGCTCGAAGAGCCCCCTCAGGTAAAAAGGGATTTCGATCTCATTTTGTAGAAATGAGAGTAAGTTGATATAGGAGAGAATTTGCGAGTAGTGAGCAGAAGAGAAGGAGCCGAGACCTTGTTACAGGCCGTGCTATGGAACACCTTGTACAATGAGTCATTTGCCATTTTAATATAAACAGAAGCAGTTTTTCCTACATGTATTTATGTGTTATGTGAATGTCTATGAGTGTTCTTTTATGCTGTAGATGTATGTTGTAGGTTTTCATTTGCAGGAGTTGGTTTGGTTTCAGACTTGAGAGGTCTTTGTGGTTTCATGCCAGGAGGGCGTGACAGAGTGCTGCGGACTCTGAATACCAGTGCACTGAAGCACTTATGAACTCTTTGGATTCAGATAAAGACGTGTTGCGGCACAAGAAATGAAGTCAACAGCTTAGGAAGGAGATCTCGTAAGGTTGTTGAACACCTTGGAGGCAAGGTTGTGTATGAGAAAACACGGTTGCAGACAGAAGCTCTGAGGAGTTCTGTAGAGCTCTGCCAAGCGGGCATTGAGAATATTGATAGTGGTGCATTGAAAAGAGCTCTGTTGTGAGTTCAAGAAGAACTAGAATCATTGAGGGCTCTGAGAGCCCTTCCAGGTGGGCATTGAGAAGGTGCATAGGTGCACAAAAGAGTATAGAACTGTTGGAAGTTCTGGGAGAAGACACTCTGCCAGGAGGCATTGAGACATTGTGCAGACAGGCACAGAAGAAAAGAGAACTCTTTGAGTTCTAGAATTAGAGTAAGAATCCTCTGAAGGATTTCTGCAGGGTTGTTGAACACCCTGAAAGACTCAGCAATCAGGTTGCTTGAGCAGAAGATAGCCCGGAAGGCATTCCATTCTCCATCTAAGGGAGAAAGGAAAAAGGATTTATTCCCTTAAATAATTGAGTGTTTGGAAAGCTCAGGACGGATAAACGTTTTATGTGCGTGAAGACTCTGCAGAGGCGCAGAAGTCAAAGAATCACTTGAGGATTCAAAGGAAAATCTCAGGAGGGCCAACGTTTTCATATACGCGTAGGTGAGAACTCTCGATCGTGGAGCTCGTAGAGAAAAGGAAAAGGTCGAGGCCTTTGGAAACTTGGAATTCTTCCAATTGCAGGAAGAGAGCGCCAAAGCTCAGGAGGAGCAATGCCGGTCATTGGATCAACCGAAGAGATCTAGACCGTTGGAAGGCTTTCACGTGTAGGGAGCATCAGAGTGAGCGCACAGAAGAGGAGATCGTCAATCGTCAGATCTGACAGGAGCTGCATGAGGTTTACCTTCATGAACAGGAGGTTGAAAATCCCGACGAGAGGCGTTGCCATCGGGATATCGGCATTCGTGAAATAGGGAGTCATGATGACATGAGATCGGGAATTTTCATGGTGAAAGTCCCGAGAACGATCTGAGCCGTCCATCTTGAGGAGACACGTGGCAGAGATCGAGCGACCCGTCGATATATCGGCTACCGGGGTTTTGAGTTGACAGAGGATTTCTGTCATCGGGGTATCAAAAGTCCCGAAATCGCGAGATTGGATCAGGGACATCCATCTGTTGGGGACACGTGGTGGAGATCCAGACTATCAGGGAAATTCCCTATAGAAAAGTCAAATAGACGCATCGGGGTTTGGTGCTTCGCGAATCCTAAGGACAAGACTTTCGAAACATCAGAAGTTGCGAAATCCTGAGAGAAAATCAGGACCGTACATCTTGAGGGGACGCGTGGAGAAGATCTAAGATCTCGGGAAAAGTCCCGAAAGGGAAGACTCCATCGAAGTTTCGGGACTCGGCAAATCAGAAGTTCTGTGGGCAAGAGATCGGGTAAATCCAGGCTGGAAACCCCGTAACCGATCGGAGCCATCCATCAATTGGGACACGTGGGCGATATCAAGAGCCCATCGACATTTCGTAGATTGAAGGGACAAGATTCTGGAGCATTTCAGCAGCGGAAACCACGAAATCGCGAGAAGCGATCAGGGTCGTCCATCATAGGAGGACGCGTGGAGTAGATCGAAGCAATCGAGAAATTTCCAGAAAGGAAAGGTCATCTATTGGGAAATCGGGGATCCTGAGGACAAGAGGTCCAATACATTTCAATATTCGAAATCCCGAATCCCGATAAGAGATATGACTGCGGTCATATAAGGGGAGGTCGCATGGACCAAAAGTCTATCCCGGAGGGCTAACTGAAGTTAGAGCGCATCGACATTTGAAAGCCTAGAATCCTGAAAGAAGATAAGGCTGCGGTCTTATGAGTTCTGGTCATATGGACTAGGGCATATCCAGGAGGGGCTAAGGTAGGAAGAGCCATATCGGGAAATCGACAAATCAGAGATCGGGGATTTGAGAGTACAAAGGACTCTTGACATCGGGGGTTAGGAAACCCCGAACCCTGAAAGCATATCTTCCCTATTGAGGAAGAGGAAGTAGTCGGAGTGCAGAAGATCGGGAGGAAAAGAGCAGGACCTGTGGATCAGGTTTTGATATAGATTCCATTGGGGATCCAAGGAGCCGCTTCAGCTCAGAAGGTAAGTTAGAATGATCCTTTTGACTGGGAGGTCAGCGCAGAGGCCTTTGCCGAGCAGAGGTGAGGGGCATGCACCATGAAGGAAAGTGAATTTGTCAGGGAAAATATCCTAGATGGATAGTGTTTGTCATGTCATTTCCAGTGGTATGTGGAACGTCACATAATTCCTCACGGTTAAAGAGTTATGGCCATGAGAAGTTGGAGACCCCAGGTTTAGGTAATGGACCCAAGTTTGTTTGATGGGTAACAGTATGAGTTATGATATATTTTTTGATAATATTATTCTATATGGATAGTACATGTCATTCCATTTCTGGTGGTATGTAGAACGTCACATAACTCCTCACGGTTTGAGAGTTATGGCCTTACGAAGTTGGAGGACCCTCATATGTCATCTAGAAGCCCCAAAAGGTCA
>SNQJ01S0010978.1:58633-86365 GCA_010110895.2 Picea sitchensis
TCTTCCAAAATTACCACAACCATAAAAGACAAATTCAACTTCTACTCAAATCAAACCAAAGCAACTAGGCCATAAAAAAAAAGACAATATGCATATGGCTCCTTTACCATGCGGAATTTTACTACGATATAACTTCTCTACGGATTAGTGTGCGGCCCCGAGCCAACAATTCCTTATGGAAATCTTCCTTCACGCAACAGGAGATGAAATACCAAACAACCACCTAATTTTTTCACGGCTCACCACATAATTTCTTCACACGTCCACGGTTCTTTCTCAACTCAACAAGTATGTGGTTCGCTTAACCTCCTCAATGCACAATGGAGAAGCAAACTCTGTCTCACGACAAACAATAGTGATGACTCTCAACACTCTTTTGGCTCTTACGGCCTTCACAACTCTCAGACCTCACAACTTTCTAACACAGGTCAACACACCTCACAGTGCTCTTGATTCTCAGGCCTCTCCGGCTCACACGACCCTCACGACTCTCTTGGATCTGATACCAAATCAGAGAACTCACACACAAAGAGACACGAAGAACATACGAAACAACTTGTCTATTGCATTAGAGGCATGAGTATTTATACAGTGGTGGGATGAGCTCCACCGTTGATTAGTTTCAAGATCAATGGCTGGAATTGCTTCTTCCAGATGTTTCTGGTTCTTTCAAGAGTTTACCGAAGTTGGTGAAGTCGGTGCATTTATTGCAGGCTTATCTCTATCAACTACTAGACTGCAAGGATGTTTTTAGGGGCTAAATTTCGCTCATGGGCTAATTTTCCATGGTTTTTCCAAAAATGAGATTCGCTATTTTAAAAATGATTCACCCAAATTCTATAGGATAAAATCATTTTACCTTAAAAATCGCCAAAAGTTTATAAAAACTATACAAAATACTTAGAAATTTGAATATTTTTAAAAAAATATCACCAAACATTTATAGTTGACATATGAAGGATTAGTAATATTCGCCAAGGTTTCTAGATTTTAAAATAAATTTTCATCCTTAAAATCATCCCTGCTAGACTGATTGTTTAATTAATTTCTAACACATATGACATAACTAATGAAGACATTCTTTATTCTCACACACAACATGAACATCCATGTTCCTATTATTCCACGTTCCCTTTCTCTTCTCTCGACTGATAAATGAAGAAAACATCAACAAGAATAAAGTCGCAAGAAAAATGTCACCTTACATGCATCTCCAATTCAAAGCAAGATCTGCATCTCATAAAAGCATCATAGAAGGATTCAACAAAAGTCTGGACTATATGTAGAAAGAAGTGATAACCATGTGGACATTTAGATTAGATTAGATTAGATTATTCTAGATCAAGGTGTAAGAACTCCACTTATGGGTTGGATCACATCAATTGTGCCCAAAGCAGTAGTAAACAAAATGTGACTATTGACAATGCTTTATTGCTTACGAGATTTTCATGGCTTTCACCACTATGTGCTTCATTTGTCTTTGAGTGCACCTATTGTTAAGTTGATAAAAAAGGGATTATTGTAAGAAGAGTACATTTAGAACAAGAGGTATTGGTTGACACTTAGAATTCTAAAAATTGAAATAAGAAAACAAATTAATTGAAATTAGAGAATATGTGAGTATACACACTAACTAGAGAAGTTGGTTAGTTGTGAGAAATGAAGATTTTGTTGTGGTGTTTGTTATTTAAAGTCATTTTGTGTAGGGTAATTTCAAATTGAGTTTCAAAATAAGTGTTAAAAGGTTTATTGTAGTTTTTATGGCTAGTGATCTAGCGGATATGTTGCATTATTGGGTTGATTTGTAAATTGACTCTAACTTATCAAGGAATTCAAACAAAACTATACCAAACATGGGTATTTGTGGCAATCCCCTCTATGTTAATCCTTGAACATGACATAACAACTTCCATTTTTTGGGGGTATAATCATCATGGAGACATTGGATTATTATTGCAAGGACATATGAAAATATGAAAATGTATAAAATTAATATACATCATGGCATTGGCCTTGCCTCACCAACTTCCATCATTAGCTTCACCTCAACAACCATATTTGGTCCCTATGGTTTTGTGCCTCAAGCTCTTAAGCCAAATTTCCCTTTTTCTCAAAATTTTATGAAATTTCTTTTCCACCTCCTCAAACAAGCATAATTGTGTTTGCATTGCAAGGCAACTTGATGCAAAGTCCTTGTTTGTGGTAGTGGCTCTTAGTCATGGAATCCATGACCACCTGTTATGTTGCAACCCTCTACATGACCCACATTAATGTTGTCATCATTGTTGTGAATAATGGTGATGCTCAATAGAAATAAGAGAGGAAATAAAACCATCCTTCGCTTACACATGAACTTCAACAAGCTCTTTCATACATATTTGTTCATATCATTATAACCATTATGTAATAGATATGATTTACTCACTTAACCCACAACAATACAAAAAATGTATATTGTTAATCCTTGAATTTGGATTCAATATTATTACCTACAATTAGTATGCTTAAACATAAATGTTACTACATCAAAATTATCAAAATTTACCATACGTTTGACTTATATAAAAAAAAATATCCTATCCCTCTTCAAAGATATTTCATCTCAATTGATAATAAATAAAATTAGAACTCCAACCAAAGCATAAATGAAAGGCTGCAAGGAACCTAGATGCCCAAGACTATAGAAGTTTCCATCGAAAAAGAAACAAAGGATTGCAAAAATCAATATTAAATTCATCCTATTAACAAAGCTAAGCCATTGAAAATGAACTCAGTCCCCTTTCCTCTCATAAAAATGAATTAGGATAATTAATATTAAGTTCATCCTATTAACAAAGCTAAGCCATTGAAAATGAAGTCAGCCCCCTTTCCTCTCATAAAAATGAATTAGGATAAAAGTATGTTGTAAAGGGACCATCTAAAAATCAAAATTTTGTCAAACCCTTTAGAACCATTTTTTTATATAGAACACATATTTTGTTTATATAGAACACACGTGACAACTTTAATATTAAATTTTTGTTTTTCGTAACAAAGGTAATGAATTGGAAAACAACTCATTACTTTATAAGTTCAAATCATGGATACACTCACATGATTTCCATCATGGATTGGACAATACACTTTATGTAGAGGACTAACTGCAACAAGGTCCATGGCAATATTAGTTACGACATTCACTCCTCTCCTCACATTACGCATCAGCGTGGGCTTACTAAGTGTCCTCAATTTTATCCTAGATTTCTATTCAATATAAAAATGTAGGTGAAAAGTGTTCTCGCCATATCAAACAAGATGCAACGTGACAAGGGGGCTTCAATACTTCTCAAGATTAGATCAGGGATCGACGATGGGGATGGCATATTCAAGGTTTGTTATTCGATATAAAAATGCAATGGCAAGTTGAAAGTATACACCTTAGATCGAAGAAGTTGAAACTTGTAGGAGGGGTTTGTTAGGACTTCAAGACTTCTCGAGATTCAATCAAATATCAATGAAGGGGTTGGCACATTCAAGATTTACTATCTAATATAAAAATATAGGTAATATAAAAATACAGGTGATAGGTGGAAAGTGTATGCCCTAGATCGAAGAAGCTGCAACCTAGAGAAGTGGGGTGTTGGGGCTTTATGATTTCTAGAGATTTGAATAGAGATTAACAATGGGGTTGACACATTTGAGGTTCACTATTCGATATAAAAATGAAGGCGACGGGTGGAAAGTGTATGCCCCAGATCAAAGAAGCTACAACTTGCGGGACGAGGGTGTCGGGGTTTCAATATTTCTTGAGGTTCAATCAAAAATCGACAAAGGGGCTGACACATTCGAGGTTTGATCCACAACATTGGAATGCACGACTAGGACCATCTCGATGGTTGTCGAATAGTTCCAATGGTCATGGGTAAGGTAAAAAGAAGTGGTAAGAGATTTGCTTCTAAGAGGGAATGCTTACAAAAAATTATACATTTTTTTCTTTAAAAGTGAAAAAAAAATGCCAAGTTATTTCTTTAAAAAACAATTTTTAAGAAAAAAATTGAAAAAAAATTAAAAAAAAAAAGAAAAAATTGAAAAAAAAAACCTAAAATTTAAAAAATAAAAAAACAAACAAAAACATAAATTAAATAATAATAATAATAATAATAATAAATTATAAAAATAAAAACACAAAAATTTAAAAGAAATAAAAATTAAATACAAACTAAAAATACAAAATTAAATTAACTAAAAAAAACTTTAAATACAAATTAAAAAAAACAAAAAAAAAATACAAATTCAAAGTACAAAATTTAAAAACTTAAAAAAATAAATTTAAAATAAAAATAAAAATAAAAAATTTAAATTAAAAAAAAATAATAATAATAGAAAAAACGAACCGGCACCCGACCCTCTTTGCCTTCAGGTTTTTAACTTTCTTCCACCTTGGCTCCTTCAAACAAAGGGCCCAACTCTAGCACTAGCTCACACGTTTTTTCTTTGACCTCTTGGAATTGTTCAAGTTTATCTTGCCATTTTCTGGCAAGCAATGAAGGTTCTGCAACAAATTGTTATGTTGCGTTGAGTTTGAATTCCTTCATCTTGGATGCAATGAGAAAATTCCATTCTGCATCTGCTAATGTCTCAACCTGATGCATCTGCAGGTATGCAGTTTGAACTACATGCTTGAAGGCTCTTAGTTCCTTCTTTGCTACTATTTGAGCTTCAAACAGAGTGTTCAGAGAATTGTTTGCTTGATGCATGTCATCAAATTTTGCTTGATGCTCTAGAGGATTGTGTGTTTTTGTTGCTTCTTCATTGAGTGTCTGGATTTCGGTGCACAAGTCTTCTAGTGCCTGGTTGCGGTGGGTTATAACACTTATCCATTCGTTGAATTCCTTGAAGATGGTGGTACATTCGGCAATATTTTTGTGCAGCAAGGCTCTGGCATTGTTGCCTTCCAAGACAACTCTTTCTAGTTGCCATTGAATTTCTTTGGGTTGTGCCTTGGCCTTCAACTTCATTCCCTCCAACTTTGTTTGAAGGTCCTTTGCTCAATCTGTTAGTACCTCCCATGCTTATTGAAACAATCTGAGTTGTTCATCTCGTTCTGCAGTGTCGTTTTATTTGGGCATCTAAGGAGTTGTTTTTATGAAAGTTGGCGAGATTTCTATGAGCTTTCCCTTCATTTTCTCCACTTTCTCTTCTGCCTGGATTTTCAAGTGTTATTCCTGCGCTCTTTTGGTCTTCTCCAACATTCCTTCCTCTCTCCAATAGTCAGCCTATGTTTCAGCGTTCTGAAGTTGTTGCTCTAGGTGATCGATTGAGGCTTTGATCAATCATACCAGTTGCAGTGTCGACAACTAAGAGAGCTCTTTGGATGTCACTGTGGCCTTCAGTGAGAGTCTGATCTAGAGCGGAAGCCCATTGGCCATGGATTGCTCATATGGTGTCTCAACTTCCTCTTCTCCCTGGAGTGACCCTCACAATTGTTGGGATAATTTAGTCTTCAGGGCTAGCGAAAGAAAAGGGATAGCTTCCACCTGCACTAGGTAGAGTTGTAATAGTTCTAAACATTGTTGTGAATCTTGTAGGACAGGTTCCAATTGTTCTTTTACTGAGATTGTGCTTTGTCGTGACTGAGTCTCCTGTGGTGCTTGAGACTCTTCCTCCTTTTGTGTCGTGAGCTACATTATGGGTGGAACTCCATAGGTTCCGCTCTAATCTTTCAGGACTTCTATGTTGCTCTCTGTCCTCAAAGAATCTGTATCCAGGAGGGGGACATGTGGGATTTGCATAAGTACTGGTTCTATGGATGGTTAGCTCTCCTGAAAGGGAACCATTTCTGAAATATCAAGCTGAATAGGTTCTGGGGAATTGAGCGGTATAAGGACTATGGTATCTACAATTGGTGATGATGGTAGTTTCTCAGTGACTATGGTGGAAGGTATATTTGGGTTAGACTCAGGGTCATCGATGATATGGATAGTATTTTGAGCTACTCACGTGGTTTCTTAGGTGTGAGGCAGTGCAGTCGATATAGGCTAGGGGTTGATGATTTAAGTTGGGATGACTGTTGGGGACACACCAATTCTAGGATTCTTAGCTGGAACTTCCTATATAAATGCGGAAGATAAGATTTCATTAATGGTTTTACTTGAGAAGATGGCCTCGTCTGGAAGCTTGTGACATCCTGGAAAAGGCCTCTTTGTCCTCTGCAACTAGTGTTCTTCCTCCTCTGATTTTGAGGTTGTTGGCGACTTCTGGGGTTGTTCTACCTTTCTAGAGCTCGACCGTGCTTCTTCTGCTAGATTCTTCTTCTTTAACAATTCTGGTGGCAATGAATAGTGGACACCCGACTTACATAGGGTGTGTTTAATTCCTGGCCAAGAAAGAATTTCCTTGTCCATTATCTCCTCATCCAAATAGAATGGTAGCGGCCTTGTATGAAAGTATGAAGGTTTTGCATGCCTTGGCCAGACGAATGTATAATGGTGGTTCAGAGCAAATGAGATGTTCCTCGCATGAAAATTCAGAAGCTCCTGTGGTATACACATCCTTTGGGTGGCATAAATCAATGGATTGTACTGCTTTAGGAACACAACGTTGTTGAAATCCATGTTTTCTCAATCTGCCCTTGCATGCCAAGGCTCAAAAATCTTGGCGAGGTGACCTTTATCCACATGTGACAAATGTCTTCCTATGGGTGGCCTCCACTTCAGTATTGCAAAATGCAGAAGCAGATATCTGTATGTGAAGGTTCCTCCCTTCTCTTGACCTTCCTCGCAAGCAACAAGGAGTTATTCCAACAAGTAACTACACCAATTGAACACTGCACCATTTGCGCAGAAGTAATCCACTCACAAGGAATCCAGTGTACATTCACCCTTATAGTAACACTGCATGACCTTGCTAGCGATCACATAGCATTATGTTTTGACTGTCTCAGGGAGGATTGGTTTTATTTTTGTTGTGCGACCTCCCCTTTGTGTATGGAAGCGCTCATACAGGCTAATCTCACCCTTCTACTTTCCATGCTTGCTTGGTCCTTGAAATCCTTTGCAGACGTCTTCTCCATCCAAAGATAGTCCTGTCAGTTGGTGAACATCTTTAGCATGAATGGGGTATCGTTAGTTGAGCCATAAACTGTGATCATGCACCCTGTTGATTAGGAATTTAGCGCAATGCGCAACTTCTCCAGTGGTTTCGAACACTGGGAGGTCCTAGAGATTCATGATTTTCGAGTGGAACAAATTCAGAAACTCAGCCTTTGGGAGGAACTGCACCTCCCCAGACGGCGTAGACCCCATCTCGCAAAACACGTCGATGTTAATTTGGGGGGAAAACTTCGTTTCCATGAGATCCAAGTCGAGGAGTTTTGTCTGCTTAGATTTTCCTTTAACATCACCCAGGACCTCAATCCTGGGATCATAGGGCTCGTCTGAAACTGATTCCTTTGATATGGAGCCTCATTCTCCCGACAATATCGTAATTTTCGTTTTGGAGTGCTAGTAGCGACACTGGATCAAGAACTGGGTGGCAACCGACTTTGCATAATACACTAGGATTCAGAAACTCAACAAAAGAAGAAAAATCGGTGAATAGAATGGCATTCTGAACAATATTACATAGTATTATAGCTAAGGTAACATGATATACCATTAATGGATCATCAATGAATGAGTAATGAGGCTAGCAACACAATCTATGGCGCGGATGTGCGACGATACTGGAAACGGGGTAAAATCTTTGAGAAAGATTTTGACTTTAATGGGTCTCTTGCTCAACATGTGGTCACTGTGAGGGTCTTACCATTTTAACGGTTGAAAATCATGGAAATATTATGGATAGGGTCTACGTGGACAAGCACTTTTAATACTTGACAGAACATGATGACAGTTCTCGGCAATTACCCTAAAAGCTACAACTGGAAATGACATCACCAAGACTTAGTCATTAATAAAGTTAAGATTCGATTCTCCCCCGACCACAAAGGTTTTCTGGCCATTGTACTTGTATGGCTAAGTATATTGAAGACACGTCAGATAATTCGTTTCTTTGTGGGTATGTTACAAAAACACCTAATAATGAAAATGAGACGGATATGTCATGTTGCTCTTAAGGACACTCCGACGTTATTATATAAAACAAAATTCAACATTGTTATAAACTTCAACAAAATATCAAAGTCTACCTTCTGTACATACTCCCTTGGATTGAAGCAACCATGGTTCATGTTAAGTTTGTGTAACATAGGGTTTCAGGCATGTGCCATTCACCCACCCTGGTTGAAGGACACCATCTAGTTGTGCTAGCTTGACCGCACCAGAGCGTCTCATCTCAACCACAAGAAATGACCCTAACCAATGCATGTGCATATTTCCTGGATGTTTTTGATATCGACTGTCATATAGGAGTACCTTATCACCTTTCTCAAACCTCTTAGTCTTAATGTTTCGATTGTGCCAAGCCTTCTTCCTAGCTTTCTTCACCGACTAATGAAAGTCAACAAGGAACCTTGCTTCTTCCAGTTCCTATAGTTCTGGAATCCTTTGGGCAATGGATGTGTCATCCGTCATGTGTGTAGCCTAATTTATATAGAGGTTGGGGTTAATAAACTCTGAAGGTACCACAACTTCCTTTCATAAACCAACTGAAATGGGGTGTACTTGTGCAACTTATTTGTGGTAGTCTTATACGCCCATAAAATTGCTATAACTTTGTCATCCCAGTCTTCCCTATTTGAGAAACACACCTTCGTCATCCCTCTTGATCCAAGTGGATATCGGTGGCCACCCACCTTTTCCAACTCACTCAAAACATTTTTCTGGCAATTTATTATTTTTAGCACTTTTTAACTTCTGGGGCCATTTTGAGGGCCTAAATAAAGGTTTTTTGGGATTGAGCTTCTCAATGATAGTTGAAGGCTCTTATTGAGCCCCCAAAATGAATATCCTCGACGATACCTTTCCAATGGGCTATCATGTGCCTAAAACGAAGATCGTATGCAAAAGTTACGACCCTAAGAAGTTGATGTACTAACTTACCCAAATGGGGCCCACATGACTTTTGGTGCTTCATCTCCTAGGGTTAGGTTTTTGGATGTCTAGGGCTTTTGACATTCCTGTTTATTTTAAAAATTCCTTCAGAGCCTCATTGTAATGATCTTTTGGTGAATGAGCGCAACTGTCACATCTCTTCTCAGAGATAAGCTGCCACCATTCCAACAAGCTTGTTTTCCACTGCATTTTACAGTTTTAGCTTATTTCCTTATTGAATAGAAAACTAGTTTTATTGTACCTCTGTTATTCTCTGTTAAGCATGTTTTAATAATATGTATTGATTTCGTTCTTCTCATAAAATCTGCATCACCTCTCTCCAAAATCTTGTTGAATGCCTCTAATGTGCCATTAGCTTGTGGATGATAGGGACTACTTTTATGGTGTCGAATAAGAAATTGTTTCGTCAGTGTTGTGATTGTGCTCCTCATGACGTGGCTCCCTTGATCACTAGTTAGACTCCTAAGACATCCAAATCGAGCAATAATATTTTCAAATATAAATCTAGTTCTTGTATTTGTTGAACAATCATGGATTGCTTATGCTTTAGCCCACCATGTAAGATAGTCTATTGCGGTAGTGATATATCTAGCCTTTGAATGTCTTGTGGGTGGGTTAGTTGGTCTAATAAAATCAACAACCCACTTCTCAAAGGCTTGTAGTTCCTTAACCGAATAAAGAGGTAATTCGTCTCTGTGTGATGGCTTACCTACTCGTTGACAAACATCGCAAGACCTAGTATAGATTTTAGCATCTTTGAATAACGTGGCCCACCATAATCCGGTTTGGTGAACCTTTTGTGATGTGAATTTCCTTCCAACGTGCCCTCCCGCAACTCCATTGTGGCATTCCCATAGGATATATTTTCTTTCATGGTTTAGGACACACCGTCTGACAATGTTATCAAGTCCCATGTTATAGAGTTGTCCTGCAATAAGTTGGTGATCTGCTGCGCAGACTACCAGGTGCCTCTTCTGGGTTGCAGAATAATTCCCTAGGAAAGTCCCTGTACTGAGGAAAGTAGCAATCGCTTCAAGGTATTCTAGAATGGGTTCAATCCGGAATAGGTCTGCATTAGGGAGTTAGTATTCCATTGCTTCTCCACTTTACCCTGATTCCAGTCTTGATAGGTGATCTGGTCCTATGTTACATCTTCCAAGTTTGATAATTACCTCAAAAGAAAACTCTTGAAAGAGTAAGAGCCACCTGCAAATACTTCCCTCAAGAATAAGCTTATTTACAAGGTATATTTCAATGCAAAATGGTCAGCGGAAAACTTAAAATGAGAACCTAGTAAATAGTGTTTAAATTTGTGCAACACATAGATCATATCCAAACCTTCCCTTTCGGTTGTTGTGTAGTTGTGTTCAGCTTGAGACAATTTTCTGCTAGAAACGTATATAGGGTGATTAATATTCCTTTCCCTTGGTTGCGATAAGATGGCTCCTAGCACGACACCCGATGCATCCATGTGTACATGGAATTCAATTTCCCAATTGGGGTATATAAGAATTGGTGCAGTACTGAATGTTTCCTTGAGTGTATCAAACGCCTTGTCACACTTAGTCATCCACCGAAATGCTTCAGACTTCTTCAGTAACTTATACAATGGTGTTGTAATGCTGGCATATATTTTGATGAACCTATGGTAGTATCCTGTATGCCCAAGTGTCTTGTGCAACTATTTCACACTTGTAGGTGGCGACATGTTCAAGATAACCACAACTTTAGTTGGGTCTATCAGGACTCCTTCCCAAAAAACAATGTGGCCTAGCACGTTGTCATGCGGTAGTCAAAAAATACACTTTATCAGGTTTATATCTATCTATAACTCTCAGCATCTATCAAACATCAACCAGAGCAGCCCTACATTCTCCTTCGGTAAGTTGTATACCACCCACTCATCCATCTCTCCCATGGTTCCTTTTATTCCTTTCATTTCTGAAAATGTTTTTGGGAATAGGTCTTTGTATTCCTGTAGTAGACTATGGATTTCATTCATGGTCTACTCATCCCAGTAATCCTCTATAGAAGTTATCTTAGGATTCTCTCCACTCCCTATGTTTACTTTCCACAAATTTAGAGGATGGGTATAGGTGATACTTGTATGTATAGGTGTAGTATCTTGGATTTCCCTAGCTCCCACAATTTCTTTAATATTGAGGTTCCTAAGTTCTTCTACTTCATTTGGTTCTTCCAAGTCCTTATCAACTTTGCAACAGGCTACCGGTATTTTGACAGGGTTGTGGTCTCGATTGGACTGAAGCAAATGGGAATGATCATAACATACCATTGGGATTTATTTAGATTCATAATCATCAGTAAATAAAATATTTTGAATTATTTGAAGGACTAGGTGGAGCTCCAGAGTCTTACTAGTAAAAGAAAAATCTCTGCAAAATTGGTCTTCTAGCGTCTGTCACTGGTTCATTTGTCTCCTGGTCTCTTCATGGATGTACCAGGTTTTTGGAATTGCACCTAATGAGTGGAAAAATAAGTGAACACATACCCGAGAAGTTACTTGCACAACTTTACATTCCTTGATGCACTTCTCAACATGCATTATGGGGTCAAACTGCCCATCGAACAGTTGCACTTCACAAAAATCCATGTTCGTCTCTACTGTCACTTGATCGCCTCGAAAAAATATATTTGGAATATCTCTCTTTTTAGCCTCCCAGTCTAGAAGTGAATATCTATGAGTGGCCCACCACCTGGATGGGGTATCCTTCAAAGCTATGTCTAGAACTGATATCCTTTGCTCTAGCTCAACTTTTCAAATCTATATCAATGATAAATCTAATGAGAAGTATCGTTGTATGTTGGGTGATCCCTCATCTCAGTTCCAATCCATCTCATTTCCCTGATAGTTGTGCAACGTCCTGAAAATATTTCATAAGAACGTTGCTGCCAACTATCAAAAGCTAGTTTTGAGTCCTCCTTTGCTGACTGTATAATCCTCCAACTTATAGATCCATTTGCAGTAGGGTTGATGTAATTTTTCCCCATCCTTGTTGTTACAGTGTATAACTGGTCGAGAACTTTTGATTCCATGTTATTATCCACTAGCTCAGTATATATGGGTCCCATGTATGGATCTAAGGGATGGATTACTTTTACTTCATCTACTTCAAACGTCATATTGTCCCTCTTTAGGTCAATGATAACATAATTGTCATAAGCCAAATCAAGTCCCAATAAGTCAAGGTAGGGGTATTCATCTCCCATGATTTCAATGACTTCAAAATTATCTATCGTTTTAACTCCTGCAACATCTAATTCGACATCTTCCAGCCTTCCTACTGGAAAAATGTATTGTTGATTTTCCATTCTCAATTGGATGGGGGAATAAACTAACTGAGGTATCCCTAGAGCTTCCCATGTATTTTTGGGTAAGATGTTGACATATGAACCCAAGTCCAACATGATATATTTAATTTCAAAGTCGTCTAACTGGGCTTCCAACCTAAATTATTTTCTAGTTCACACCTTCATTCTTTGTATTCTCGATGTATTCTTCTAAGGGAGGTTGGTAGTTATCTTAGTTTCTCAGGCTCCCTCATCCCCCAAGATTAGGCACAAGGTGTTTCGCAAATTCTCAAAGGAGGTCATCTCCCAAGATCTCATATAATAATTGAAACCAAATATTGATTATAATTTGAGACTGGTCCGAGAGTCTTCTCGAATTTACAGGTTCTCGAGGTGAAGGAGGTGAGGCAAGAGCTTGAGCGATATTGGGTTGCAGGGTGAATTTAGGGGGGGTTTCTCTTAATTCTGGAGCAGATTCATCTTTAAATATTTCTAATGCATCTTTTAAAAATAGCTTTTGTTTCAAAGGATCATACATGTCATCCTTGGTAGCTGCTTTATGGATCTTGGGCCGATTGTTTGCATCTGCCCTAGTTTTTGCTCCTCTTCAAGTTATGATGTCAAATTTAGGTAACATTTCTTCAACTTATCTTCTGATTTTGAAACCTAAGAAATTAACTCCTCTTTGATGAGCCCGATCCTCCCACTTTGCGATCAGATCTGGGCATTCTTCAGTTGCGTGGGTATTAGTTCTACAGTTTTAACACCATGGTCGTCTCGGATGGGGAAAGTATCTAGTCATATGTCCTAGTTCATCACAATTGTAACATCAACCTAGTCCTCATCCTCCATTCCTCCCTCCTCTAAATCCTGCTGCACCGCCACTTCCCTGGCCTCTTCTTGACTCTTGGGGTGTTTTGTTTATTCTGAGTGCAGTCTGTTCCAGTCTATCAGCAAGTGCATATAATGCCTCACATTCATTTTTATCATGCATCTTGGACCCACCAAATTCATAATGTATTGTATTGGGCACCGGTGAGTACTTCTACAAGATGGGGTAGTGTCTTGGTGCATGCCCCTGAGTCTGAAATATTTCATAGTATTCAATCGTCTGAGTGGGTTTGACACTTGGTAAAGCATTGTATTGAATTGGTGCATGAAATGGTGGAGTTGTTGATACCCTTGCAACTCTTCCCATTTGTCCTATAGGGGGGTTGCCTATTCCCCTTATTTGTGGACACTCATTTGCCAGATGCCCCTCTATGTAGCATCTTGTACATAAAACTTGAGGTCACGCTGGCTTGAGTAGAATTAATTCCTGGATATTTTTCGTGAGTACAGATATCTGTCATTGGCGATTTGACATGTGTGAATCTACCAGAGGTCTGGTTATCCTTAGGCTCCTTGGGTATCCTGACATAGATTCAATCTTCATTGATTATTCCAAAGCCTCTGTCAATGTGGCTACATTCTATTGCGTCAAGGGTATTCAAGTCAAGGGTAGAAAACCTTGGATGTACCATTCCCTTTGATGGTCTTCATGAATTGGGTGTGCCAATATCCCAATAGAGTCCTTAAACTTATGAATGTATTCGCATGTAGACTCCCCCTTTCTCTGTTGAATCTTGCACTACTCAGAGAGAGCTTGCATTTCTGACTGAGGTAGATTGAATTCGACAATGAATTTTCCATGCACTTGGTCAAGGGTAAAGGATTTTCCTTGTACCCTAGGCTCAATAGCCTTCATGTACCATTTGAGGGCATGACCCCTCATAGTAGTCTGGAATTCTACTAACGTGTCCGCATCCAAGTTCCCTTTGGACCTCCAGATGGCCTCACATAGAAACCAATGTTTCTCTACGTCCTCATCCCCTTTACCCCAAAATTCTAGGTATCGATCAACCGATCCTCTTGTGTTCCCAGACATTGTCGATGTTCTTGTTCCTATCAAAATAAATCCTAATGGCCTTGGTTGCAATTTACGAGAAGACCCTACTATCCTCCGACTGGTTACAGTTATGGGTCTTGCTGAACTGACTGAATTTGACAAAATAGGATTTTCATGAGTATGAGATACTAAGCTTACCAAGGGTATCGAAGGTGCATGGGGGATGGGTGACTCGGGGCTATTTCCACTGACTTCTGTGGGGGTTTATTTGATCTAATGGGGTCTCTTTTTCTTGTACCGAAGCAACCTTCTCTGCTTCATGGTCGATTCCTCTAGGTATCAGGACTGACTCTTATTTGTCTTCCACAAGATATAGACCCTCATCCTCTCTTGCTTCTACACCTTCCTCATCTCGTCCACTCTCCATGGGGATTATTTCTTTATGCACTTTTATTTCTTGCAACCTTAGACTAGCCATTCTTTCTTGTCTTCGCAACTTCTACAACTCCTCTATATTCCTTTCATCCATTCCTCCAAGTCCGATTTATTTCCACAACACTTTGCATTGCTTCACTTCTCTCTTTACCTTTCCCCGCCACCATTTCTCAACTATGGAAGCTCTCCTCAGGGCACGCTCACTTATTGTTGTTTTTGCTTCCCCCATATGTCAAAGAACATGTTCCCCTTCTTGGGTCATGAACCTACCCAAAATTTTCCCCACATCGAGCACATGGGATTAGGATTCCATCTCACGTGGGGGAATAAATAGCATCCCCTCCTCCACCAAAAATACCTTAATTCAAAGGGGAATTTCCCTCAACAATATTTCTCATGCCCCTTTCTTGAATATTTCTTCAGCTCATGAAAAAAATTGGTGGTTCTCCACTGCAAACTAGATGATATATCCTTCCAAAGATGTGTCAATCCATAAATCCACCACTCGAGTGATCTGGTGATCAATTCGATGAAGCTCTGATAGCTTCTATATTTCCCAAGTACCAATTTATTTTACTCATTCTTTGAATTCTGGTACTTCTTATAGACGATCTACCCACTGTAACAACTTTTCCAGGAATTCTGTCCAGAAAATATTGTATTGGTCGCTTGATCTTTCCGTTTATTTGTTGTTGAGTGTAAGAGGGTGGGTGTGAAGAGTCACATCCCATATTTATTGGATATCATGGGCATGATTACAATAATCTTGGGGAAGATTGTAAGTCAAGTCAAGAAAGAAAACAAAGAGAGAAAATTTGTATGGCCAAAGGGGAATTCTTTTGGACATTCATGTTTTTGCATGGAGAGTAGTTTTTACTTGCATATTTTGGGAAATAAGAGAAGAGTTGAGCACTGGGGAAGAGAACCAACCATGTTGTGCTTGAAGGAATCCATTATTGGGTTGTGGTTATGTTGTAAAAGAGGCCCATGTTCCTGGAAAATGGGTTGTGAGCCTGTAGTGCATTTTCCAGTTGAGGTGACTCAAGAGACTTATGAAGGCTACTCTGAGAACTCCTTGGGAAGATGACAGTTCTTGGCCAACCAAGTGCACTGAAATCCCTGATAAACAAATGGTATAGCATGAGGGAATGCGAGTAGTGAAAGGGGTACATTCCTTAGGAAGTGTAGGTTGTGGGGAAGAGAAAGAGAGAGAGAGAGAGATGGAGGATTGAAACTATTGTGGGAGTAGAATTTGGGTTTTGGGGTTGTTGTATGTGGAGAGTAGAAAACTAGTGGCTCAGATCTCCTTGTGGACTCATATCCTTATCTTGGGGGTGGCCTGATAATGAGAGCAAATGAATAACACTCCCTATGTATGGGAGGTCCATCCTTCATACGCAGCTAGTTGGCTAATTATTGAAAGATAAGTGTTTTGTTTTTGTTCTATTCTTATGTTATTTCATTGTTTAAATGTTTCATATGAATGTTGGGTATTTTTTTGTTTTCTGAACAATTGCATTCATGGTTTTCTCCATATTGTTAGATGCATTTAGAATATGGTATGAATAAAACTGTTTAAAATGTGTGTGGTATGTAGCTCGTAAGCTACAAGAAATTAAGTTAGCAATAAATCTTAATGTTAATGTGTTTTTTGAATGCAATGTCCCTCACCTGAAGGTTGGGTGGATTACATTATGGTATTAGAGCTTTTGGTTCAAACACCTGGGGATTGTTTAGACCAGGACCAGTGAAAATTTGATGAAATTCATTGTTGCATATTTTGGTTTGTGTGAATTTGGGGGAAAGCAGAGAAATGAGAGTGAAATCCCCAAATTTGTTTGGCAAATTTCGAGTTTTAAATTCCTCATAGTAGTTGAAGAGATGATCCAGGGCATGAATATGTAGGTTGCAAAGTTAATTTTGACCTGGAAGGTCAAAATTTTCTGTTTTAATGGTCGTTGTAGAATTGGGAAGAGTCCAATGAATTGATATTTGAGATCTTGTTTGATCTCGAGATCAATTACTTAGATTTGTTGTGATAAATTTAAAATTTTATAAGGTTTTCAGATGTTGACAAGGTCGAGAAAATCAACGACTAATATTCATTTTCAACAGTTTGGAAGTTGAAGTAGATTGACATTCTAGATTAGTTTTGGCCATTTGGAAGTTGGAGCTGATCAACAATCAAAATCATTTGGAATGGAATATCAATGACCCATATTCATCTGAGTTGCAGTTGAAATTTGTAAGTGTTATAAATTTTCCAAGAGAAATTGTCGAAGGATGATGGTTGGATCGACGAGTTTGGTGAAGAGTTTGGTTCGACCAAAATAAATATTCGATGGAATATGGTTGATGATTAGGCATCGACAGAGTTGGGAGAAGTTTGATATATCAATGGTCGATATCCGTTGGAAGAATTGGTGAAATGTTTCAATAGCCGATAGAAATTGCCAACAACTGATGGTTGGTTTGGCTGATTTAGAAAAGTGTTCTCTATCGAGCAAGATAAAGAACTGATGATGAGTGTCTGATGGTTGGGAATTAGCCAAATTGGAAAGGTATTTAGTTCCCTGCGAGAAATAACCGATAAAGTAAAGAGGGTGATGGTGTGTCATGCCACGTCAACATCCACATGTCATGCCACATCAACAAAGTTGACACCTCATGATGATGTGTCATGCCATGTAATCATCCATGTGTCATGCCACATCATCATAGTTTCCATGTCAACCAAGAAGTGGCCAAGTTCGATGGTCGGGTTGATCGAAGTGGCGAAGTGCTTTTTGTCAGCTAATAACGATGGTCGGTGGTTAGGTTGTCCAAATTGGTAAGGAGTTTTCATGCGCCAATGAAACTTATCGATGGTCGATGACCGATGGTTTGGTCAACCAATTTAGCGATGAGTTGTAAGAAGTTTCCAAGAGAAATTATAGATGGCTAATGGTCGGGTGTCGAGGAGATTCATGAGCAATTTCAGTTTGCCAACGAGAATTTTCGATCAACCGATCGCCGATGGAGCTCATATCAATGATCCAGATTGTTTTAAGTTGTTTATCGATGGTGGAAATTGATCCGTTGAGTTTGGGAAAGGATTAACCGATCAACGGTTGATATTTCACCCAATTTGAGACCGACGACTCAAATTTAAAACACTATTTTAATAGAAAAATAGTCATTTTTTATCCGGATCTAAGAGCGGAACGAATTGATTAACAAATTGAATACAATAAAAACAGAGATATGAAGAATAATACACATATCCAATGAACAATATATTCTATTGAATAAATGAAATAGGATGAAATTGTGAAACTACAGAACCGAAACACTTGCTCGAATGTTGGTAGTTATCTCTGAGAAGACATGTGGTTGTTACGTGCATCCGTCTGAGCAGACTGATTACAATGAGTCTCTAGAGGCATTTTTTATATTACTCATGAATTCCAAAACCCTAGACATCCAAAAACCTAACCCTAGGAGGTGAAACGGTAAAAGTCACGTGGGCCCCTATGGGTAAGTTGGTACCTCAACTTCTAAGGGTCGTAAATTTTGAATATGACCTCCATTTTAGACGCGTAATATCCCATTGGAAAGGTATTTCAGAGAGCTACATATTACGCTATAAAACTCTGACTTCGTCTACAGTTTGACTATGGTGAGCCAAAACAACAATGTTTAGGGCTCAAAAATGGCCCTAGAAGTACAACAAGATGTAATGACATGAAAACATACAAAATAAGCCAATTGGATTAGGTGAGAGGCCACCAGTATCCACCTGGAAGATGTTTAGGGATTCATACAGCCCCTGAAGTATAGAAACCACAATTGAAAATAAGTATAGAAGAACATGTTGAACTAAAAACAAACAAGAGGAGCCATTTGGAATAGGTGGGTGGCCACCAATATCCACCTGGATCAATCCTCCCCTCTTAGGAATCAACGGTCTCCATTGCCTCGAGTTCCTCCATCAAGTGAGGAAAATTTTGTTGGATTTGGCCCCAGGTGATCCACTTGCCTTGGTGGAGGAGGTGCCCTTCCTTGACAACCTGATAAAGTTGGATCCTATGCTAGCGAGTTCCCTTGATTTGTGTGTCCACTATCTTATTAGTGGATTCTTATTCCAGTAGTCAAGGTTGAGCTATGTTGGTGTTAGTTGTTTTTCCATCTCTGAGGTGTCCAATAATGGTGGAAAATATGATCGAAGGAGGTCCACATTGAACATTGGATGCAGTCCAAGGAAGGGTGGAGTGTTGATCTCAAAAGCATTGCTACCCATAGCCTTAGTGACAGTGTAAGGACCATAACAAAGTGGGCAGAGCTTTCGATGGGGCCCTCTGAGACGCTCCTTTTGCAAATGTAACCAGAATTTGTCGCCAACCTGAAATTGGTGTGGTACCCTGTGTTGACCACAACGTTGCTTGTACTTAGAATTGGATTTATGCAAAATATCCTAGACCTATTAGCAGATGTGTTGAATCCGATCAATGAATCTGGTGGCTTTTTTGGTCTCAGACTGAACATGGGAAGAGTATGTATGTGTGGTGGCAAGAGGTAGTGAAACATCAATGGGACCCAAGGGCCGGAAAAAACTCATTAACAGACTGAATAAAATAAACACAGAGATATGAAAAATAACACAGATATCTAGTGAACAATATCTTCTATTGAATAAATGAAATACGCTGAAATTGTAAAACTGCAGAACTAAAACACTTGCTCGAATGGTTGTATCTATCTCAGAGAAGAGATGTGGCTAATGTGCACATACATCTGAGAAAACTAATTATAATGAGGCTCTAGAGGCATTTTTGATATTACTAATGAATGCCAAAACCCTAGACATCCAAAATCCTAACCCTAGGAGGTGAAACGCCAAAAATTCATGTGGGCCCTTATGGGTAAGTTGGTACCTCAACTTCTCGGGGTCGTAACTTTTGCATACGACCTCTGTTTTAGGTGCGTGATATCCCGTTGGAAAGGTCTTTCATAGGACTGCATATTACACCATCAAACTCTGACTCTATCTATAGTTTGACTCTTTCAAGAAAAAAAAAACATTGTTTAGTTCTCCAAAATGACCCTGGAAGTACAACAAGATATGCTAACATGAAAACATACAAAATAAGCCAATTGGATTAGGTGAGAGGCCACCAGTATCCCCCTGGAATATGTGTAGGGATTCAAACAACCCCATAAGTCTAGAAATCACAATTACAAAGAAGTACAGAAGAACATGTTGAACTAAAGACAAACAAGAGGAGCTAGTTGGAATAGGTGGGTGGCCACCAATATCCACATGGATCAATTTTTCTATGAAATTGTTTCATGTTTTAAAGGTCCCTAAACAACATTTTTAGGAAATTAAAACCCATTAGAAGATAGTGTACCAAGGTACACTTTGAATCTACAAATCAAATAAAAGAACTAAGAGAGATCTTTCCAACGAGTTGTCCTAGATGCAAAATGAATCTCGTATGAGAAAGTTACAACTGAAACAGTCAAGGTAAAATTTCAGCACCAATTTACTTCTAGAGGGCATAACTCTTTACTCAAAAGTTCATTTGGGGCACAAGAGAATTCTATGTAAATATTATCAATCATAGAAGAAAATCATAGAGCCAGATTTGAAATCTAGGTATGTAAAAAATGTGCAGGAAGAGAAGGAAGACACATGTATCATACAATAATAAAAATGTAAAACAATCAAAACTTTTGCAGGCCATAACTAATAGTCTGGAGCCCAGTTAAGGGTGAAATTGTGATATATCATTTGGAAGGTAGTAATGGGAATACTCAATTGAGATTCTGTCAAATTCGGAAGGAATTGATTTAGGGATGCGTGAAGATGGATAAAATTACTAAGCCAAGAGAAAGTGCAAAGGGGCAAAGTTGTCATTTTCAAATTGCTGCAACTTTTGAGTGGAGCATCAATTTGAAAATATGAGAGTTGTTGTGAGTTAAGTATTAGTAGTATTATCTATATCATGTAGAAATTTTTTATTCATTCTCAACATATTTACCTCGGTAAGTGGAAAAAGTTGGTGTTTAAGATTATTTTCACAAGAGATAAAGGTGCACAAAAGGGGTAAATGAGAAATATTAAATTTCCTATAACTTGTTGCTCAGAGCTTAGAATTGAGAAAGCCAACAATCATTGGAAATCTATTGGATTGGAGCATCTGGATATCCACTCAAAATTTAGTTTTGAGCCGAAGTATTGTCAAGGAATCAAAAGGAAGGTTTCCAATGGACTTGAAGGACAACATTGAGTAGAATGGAATTTCAGGAAGCCATAAAGTTTGGGCTCATAAATCAAATTGAAGCACAAGTATGGTCATTGGAAAGGTAATCTAGAGGAAAATATGACAAAAGGTCTAATTTATCCTGGGGAGAATCCGAATCATCCATAAAGTTTGATGAAAAAGTTGAATTGGAATTCCATGAACCATGTAATTACTCAATGTGAAGATTTTTCCAAATAATGTCAAAGTTTGGAGAAACTTTCCCAAGCGATAGAGGTGAGTGTAAAAGGTGATTGCTATGTAAGGAAGAGTGTATATGCTTAGGATAGTTCCTATTCATAATCCTAGAGGCACACCTGAAGTGAAATATTTTGTCAAATAAAGAGAGATCGAGCTTACTAACATGGCATTATTAATAAGTATAAGAAAACTTTATAGGGAGTGTTGTGTGAAAGGGATTTCTAGCAAGAGGATAATATTTCACAACTAATCATTGTGTGGGAATGTTCTAGATTATTTCCAGGGTCCATAATATAGGGAAGCAGGTCAATCTTGTACAATTGGTTGAATGATCCAAAATCAGATCCAAGAGCTTGATGGGGCTTAGAAAGGCCTAAAAATCAAATTTCTCAGAATGGCTTCAAAATAGATGTGTATGTAGGCCTCCTTGATACAAACCTAACACAACTTGAATGGGCTCAAACAGACGTTGTATGCTCATAATATGGTGATCTGTTCATTTTTCCAAATAGGCAAAAAAATTGATGATTGTACAGTTTGTACAATTTGTACAGTGCCATGTGGACGCTGACTGTACAAGCCGTACAACTAACGTGGAAAGGAACAATCAGCACTGATGTGGCAAATTTTGGAGGTGACACATGGCAGGGTGACTAGGCGTACAAACGGGTGACGTGGACAAGTACAGGGGACCAATCAAGGAATGACATGTGTCACCCTTGCATTGGTGACACGTGGAATAGATGATGTGGCAAGTACACTAGAAAAGTGACGTGGCAAGAAAATGTGGTAGAGATGGTCTAATGATGCTTGACATGTGGCATCATAATTTGATGAATGATGTGGTGCCACATGGCCCAGATGTGGGCTGCCACATGGCACCCAGGTATTGGATGTGTTGGCCTTTGCAAAATTGTTTTGGACCCAACGCGTTTCGACCGTGAGACCTCCCACTGGGCTAGGGTTTGGCAGGGTCGGGCTAGACAACCCTCCCACACATGTTACTTATTATATAATGGTTATACATATATTTTTAAGTGTTAAATTTGTCCGAGCGGAGGAGGAAAGGGCTCGAGTCTATCCCCAGCCCCGGTTATACATACGTCCACCACATGAACAAACCTGACACCATGTTGTGTTATGGCACGTGTAGGGTATAGTTTGAAGCTAGCCCCTGATTCTAACGCTATAACATATGACCCGGTCCTCCGTTGTGAGTTTCCGCGCAAATATGATAGTTGCTCCAACCCTCAATTTCGGGATTCCACCATGCAACTCGACCTTTATACAACAAATAGTGTTGAGATTATGGGTTAAGCCCCGGTCGGTCGGGCTAGCCTGCCGACCAGGGGGCTTAACCATGGGCTATGTCATTGGGTGCTATATTCAATATGAGCACGTGGGGGCTAAGGGACCAGGCCACATGGCCTTCAATGCAACCGGGAGCCGAGAAAATAGGAGCTAGCACACCAAGTGTTAACACCAGGCCACATGCGCCTTAACCATACAACCAAGGGCCTGCAAGTTAGGGGATGCGACCATATTATTTGGAATATAGTGGATTTTTGACTATATTATATGATTTATTGGGTAATATTCAACAAGTTTTGGAGATTTTGGTCTTTTTGGGGGGATATTGGGCCCTTTTTTAGGCCAGATCTTGGGGGGAAGTTGGGATATGGTTACCAACTTCAGATTTATATAATCCAATCCTTCTTGAGGCCATGGGAGGAGATTCAAGGAAGTTTTATGTTGAATATTTTCCAAGCCAAAGCCATTTTTACGTAGGGAAGTTGTTGAGGAGCGCATCTTTGTGGGCCATTTCTGGGAGCTCTGGTCATCTGATTTCAATGTCGTTTCTTTTGTTGGGTTCTAAAGATCTGGTAGAATAAGACCAAATAAGTTTTGTAACCTTTTGGCATTGTTGTGTTGACATTTTAAATCTTTGAACAAAAATTAGAAAGCCTCACCCACTCAGACAAAGGCTCGGAGACATAGGCGAGATTGCCAAACTCCATTATCACATTGGTGTTATGGTTTGTTGTTGTTTTATGATTTATTTCAGATATGTATATGTTTATGTGGCTTTGATATTTCTTCATCTTTCATTCATCTTCCTAATTGGTTAATTAACACATGCATAATAACTCAACCATTGTCGTATAAAACATATTTTCAGATCAAGTGGTATCAAAGCTAGTTGACGTTTGGATTTGAGTTTTGCATGGTAACCAAGGAAAAGCTACTTCATGGTGAAGGCAAGCTTGTTGAATAAAATCCATTGATTAGATTGAGAAAGAGAACTTATCAAAGAGATAATATGGCATCGAAAGAGGGACTTTCTCAGGAGGAGAAAGAGTTTCAAAAAAAAATATTTTCTATGTCAGAGATGATGAAGGTTTTGTATGAGGATTACTTGGAACGAAAGAGACCAAATCTGGGTGAATCTTCAAAGTGAAAAAGTGAAGAAGGAGAGGATCCTCCTCAAATTCCTCCTTCACCTCCATCTTCACCTCCTTCTTCTCCTTCTTCTTCATGGTCATGTTCTAAATCCAATGCAAAGAAACATGTTCATAAATATAAGAATGAAATGTCTTTATTAAAACTTGATGTTAAATTTGAATTACCCATGTATGATGGTGAAGAAAATGCAAAGACACTTGACAATTGGGTCAGACAGATGGAGATTTATTGCAGTGTGCAACATATCAAGGATGAGGCCACACAAATCAAGTTGCCATCATTGAGACTTGCAGGCACAACACTCATCTGGTGGAAAAGCAAGTTGTAAAATGGCACACAACAAGAGGGTAATGTATTTCCATCATGGCAAAGTTTCATTTCTGCACTTAGAAAGAAATTATATCCTTTGGGTTATAAAGAGAAAGCATTAATTGAATGGCAAGCTTTAAAACTAAGAAAAGGAAAAACAGTTCAAGAATATACGGATGGATTTCGTAAAATGGCATTGATGTTAGATATTCCTTTACATACCCAAGAAACTCTTATGAAGTATATAGGAGATTTACCTGCACATATTCGAAATATTGTATTCATGTTTGGACCAACTAATCTTGTTGAGGTTTTTGTTCAAGAAACATACATTGAAGCAGTGAAAACATGTGTTGGTTTATCAGGGGAATTGTCTTCAAGGAAAGAGGAGAAGAGGAAGTGGCATGGAAAGAAGTCAAATTCAGTGGCGAGAAAGGAAGAGAAACCCTCTTGCAAGTATTGCAAGAAAGAGGGGCATGATGAGGACTGTTGTTGGAAATTGCATCCCGAGAAGAGGCCAAAGTGGTTCAAGGAAAAGAAAAGGAGGAAAACAGTTGCAGCAACAACATGACCCACAGACTTGGGATCAGATTCAGGTGATGAATCTAAAGTCTCATTGGTTGGTATGACAGGTAAAATTGGTAAAGGATTTGATTGTAGAAGTAACTTGTTTCACATAAGGGTCACCATGCGACACACTACTTTTGACACATTGATAGATAGTGGATCTCAATCTAACTTAATTTAAGAGGAATTGGCTAAACAGTTTGGGTTAAAAACACAAATACATCATAAGCCTTACACACTTAAATGGATAAGCAACAATCATCAAATGCACATAACCAAGCAGTGCACATTAAAATTTGCAATTTCATCTAAGTATGTGGACGAGGTAACATGTGATGTGGTGCCACTAAATGAATGTGGAATGGTCTTAGGCAGTCCATACTTGTATGATCGTAAAGCAATCTTCTACAGGGAAAAGAATCAATATCATTTAACCAAACCAGGTCAAGAATATGCGGTTCATGCTCATCATGTAAAGGCAAATAAAACTCTTCAAACTATAGAACAATTAAGGAAGGAGTCTCAAGCAAGAAACACACCTATAATTGTTCCAAATCAAGTAATCGATCTTAAGCAAGAGCAAGATATGATTGCAGAATGGAAAATCAATCACAGTTTGCTTCAAGATAAGCTAATGTCGTGCAAATATTACAAACATTTCAGCTCATTTGCAGTCATATTTTTTATGCTATCATTAGTAATGATATCTACATGGATGATAGTGGCTTGATTAAGATGTGGCAGGGTTCAAATAGATAACAATATGTTGTCAGTTGTCATGATTATGTTACAGTTGATCTTGATGAGACAAGTGCACAAGACAGAGTTTCAAGACAGGGAATAAGTTGGGTGGCCTATCCCAAGATTGATGACTGGTCAATAACCTTTTGGGGACCAAAAGGTCCTTAGTGGGGAGGTGTGATCCAGAATTGGATCCAGGAGCTTAATGGGGCTCCGAAAGGCATAAAAATAAAATTTCTCATAATGACTTCAAAACAGACGTGTGCATAGGCCTCATAGATACAAATCCAATGCAACTTGAACATGATCAAATGGACATGTGCTTAGGCCTCGTCAATACAAACCCAACACAACTTGAATGGGATCAAACGAACGTTGTATGCTCGTGATATGGCGATCTGTTCATTTTTCCAAACAGGAAAAAACAATGATGATTGTACAGTCCGTACAGTCCCACGTGGCAGCTGACTGTATAGGTCGTATGACTGTACAACTAATGTTGCAAGGCACAACCATTGCTGACATGGAAACTTTTGGAGGTGACACTCGGTAGGGTGACTAGGCGTATGGACGGGTGACACAGACAGGTACAAAGGACCAATCAGGGAGTGACACGTGTCACCCTTGCAGTGGTGACACGTGGCACGGATGATGTGGTAGGTACAATGGTAGAGTGACATGGCAGACATGTGTGTCAGAGTTGGTCCAATTGGAACTTGACACATGGCATCAAAATTTGACAAATGAGGTGGTGCCACGTGGCCCAAATGTGGGCTGCCACGTGGCACCCAGGTATTGGCTATGTTGGCCTTTGCAAAATTGTTTTGGAACCAATGAGTTTTGACCTTGAGAACTCCCACCGGGCTAGGGTTTGGCAGGGTCGGGCTAGCCAACCCGCCCACACATGTTACTGATTATATAATGGGCATACATATATTTTAAAGTGTCAAATGTGTCTGAGCGGAGGAGGAAAGGGTTGGGGTCTATCCCCAACCCCGGTTCTACATACGTCCACCACATGACCAGACCTTACACCATGTTGTTTTATGGCACGTGTGGGGTATAGTTTGAAGCTATCCCCCAATTCTAATGCTATAACATATGAACTAGTCCTCCGCTGTGAGTTGGCGCATAGATATGACAGTTGCTCCATCCCTTGGTTTCAGGATTCCACCATGTGACCTAACCTTTATACAACGGATAATGCTAAGATTATGGGTTAAGCCCTGGTCGGTCAATCTAGCCTGCCAACTAGGGGGCTTAACCATGGGCTATGTCACCAGGGTCTCTATCCAGTTTGAGCGTGTGGGGGCTAAGGGACCAGGCCACATGGCCTTCAATGCGACCAAGAGCCGAGGAAACAGGAGCTATCGTGTCAGGTGTTAGCACCAGGACACATGCGCCTTAACCATATGACCAAGGGCCTGTGAGTTAGGGGCTGTGCCCATATGTTTTAGAATATAGTGGATTTTTTACTATATTATATGATTTTTGGGGTAATATTCAACAAGTTTTGGAGATTTTGGTCTTTTTTGGGGGATATTGGGCCCTTTTTTAGGCCAGATCTTGGGGGGAAGTTGGGAGATGGTTACCAAATTTAGATCTATATAAACCAGACCTTCTTGAGGCCATGGGAGTAGATTCAGACCAGGTTTATGCTAAATATTTGCCAATCCAAATCCATTTTTTATGCAGGAAAGTTGTTGAGGAACGCACCTTTGCAGGCCATTTCAGGGAGCTATGATCATCCAATTTATGTGTCGTTTCTTCTGTTGGGTTCTAGAGATCTAGTAGAACACAACCATATCAGTTTTGTAACCTTTTGGCACTATTGTGTTGAAATTTTAAATCTTTGAACATAAATAATAAAGCCTCACCCACTGAGACAAAGGCCCAGAGACGTAGGCGAGATTTTCGAACTCTGTTATCACATTGGTGTTATGGTTTGATGTTGTTTTTGTTGGTTGTGGAGCTTGATTATCTTCTTGATTCATAGGTCCTTTCTTTCAGCCGTGTTTATACCCCATGAAGTATTTACACCCCAGAAGTATGTACACTCTTCCACGCGGCGGAGTGCAGAGGGGGGGTACCCCCTCTCCGGGGTCCGGGGGGCCTATCCCCCCGGCTGGGGGCTCTGGGGGAAAGCGGGCCCCCAGCGGGGGTTTGGGGGTGAAGCCCCCAAAGAAAAAATTGCCTTGTAAAAGTATATTGTAATTTCATTGTAAATCTGGACCATTCAGTATAAGGTCGCAGATCTAACGGTAGAGATTATGTTAGGGTTTTTTTCCCTATAAGGCAACCCTCTTTTATGAGGGAAATGTATTGCGGCTATGGAAGGGGGTGAATATTGTATTCTGAGAGAGGAGACTGTGAGAAAAAGAAGAGGAAGTTACAACGAGTTTTGTTGTAGGTTGTATCCCTTCATTTGCTGGATAATAATAAAGGAAGGACCTGGCAATTTCTCTGGTGGATGTAGCCCACACTGGGTGAACCACGTAAATCT
>SNQJ01S0010979.1:0-13961 GCA_010110895.2 Picea sitchensis
TAATGGCCTAAATCCGACATAAATAAAATAGCATTACTAATCTAATATGCCCCAATTAAGGGGTAATGAGCCAATATTAGGGCTTAACACTCGTACCATGGAAAATTTTATCATTGCATTTGAAAAATTGTATTTCAGAACAGAGGGCATGTTTGATACCTTCTTCCATGAATGCTTTATTAGTGGCCTCAAGGATGAAATATGAGCATAGGTATTCATGACTCGCCCCCAGATTTGGATGGAACCAACTAAGCATGCAAAGGAAGCATAATAGGTTGTTTTTTCCCAACACTAAAAATCCTCTTTTCTTCCTCTCCCTCACCCTCCCAATCCTTCCCCTTATCCCAACCCTCTCAAGATCCATAAATTAACTCAGGAACAAATGGATGAATGAAAACTCAAGATTCTTTTCTATAATTACATGACGATTTTCTTTTTGGAGCACAAGTGTAAGAAACATAAACTGTTTGTGGTCTTATTTAAGGATGTGTCTAATGAATAAGTAGAGGCTCCTCTTGTGGCCAAACTACCTGATCCAACTGAGCTCACTCTGCCTTCTGATACACCAAAACTTGAATCGATATTTTCAATGAATTCCCTCACTCGCTTCTCTTCTCCCCAAACCCTCAAGCTAATTGGCTACGTTACAAATTGAAAGTTCATCATCCTAACTGATAGTAAAATCACCCATAATTTTATTCATTGTCGTATTTCTCAAGAAACCAATTGTTGTATATGTGTCGTCAACAATTTTGAAATCATGATTTCCAATGGTGGTTCCATAAAATTTGGGGGGCATTGTGAAAATGTGTCTCCAAATTGGTCAGTACAACCTAAAATAGCATATGTTTTCTATCGACATGGGTGGTTGTGAAATTGATCTAGGTGCATAATGGTTACGCACCATTGACCCCCATTCTCATGGATTTGAAGAAATTAACCATGTAATTTCAAAATGAAGGCCAACAATATAAGTTCCAAGGAATCACAAAAGGCTCATCTGAGATCATTAGTTCCCATTGAATGGGAAATATCATCAAAAAAGGTCATTCAGGAATTATTTCCCAACTTCATGCCATTCAAGAAGTTGAGACACCCTATGTGCATCTTGACCTCCAATCTATCCTCTCCAAACACCAATTTACTTCCCTCTTCCCTTGGTTCTCATGATCGTTCCATTCCTCTAGTTTTGGGGAGTCTTACTCCCAATGTTCACCCTTATCACCATCCCTTTTCCCAGAAGAATGAAATTGAGAAAATTGTTCAAGAATTGCTTGACACACGTGTCATCTGTCCTAACACCAACCCGTATTCTTCTCCTCTGGTCATGGTCCTCAATAAATAAGGCATGTGGTGCATGTGTACAAACATACGTTCCCTCAACAAACTCACCATCAAAGACAAGCTTCTCATTCTTGTCATTGATGAATTATTGGATGAATTGAGTGGTCTTAAACACTTTACTAAACTTGATCTCCATTTTGGATACCACCAAATACGTATGAAAGACACAGACATTCACAAGACTATATTTCGAGCTCATGAGGGTCACTATGAGTTCTTGGTCATGCCCTTTGGCTTGTATAATGCCCCCTCCACTTGTCATAGTCTCATGAATCATTTCTTTCGTCTGTTTCTCCATTATCTTTTCTTAGTTTTCTTTGATGATATTCTCATCTATAGTAAAACATGGACAACCCATCTTGCCCATGTGGATAAAGTTCTCCATCTACTTTCTCAGCACCAACTTTTCCTCAAACAACCTAAATGTGGCTTTGACACCTTGAAAGTGGAGTACTTGGGTCATATTTTTAGCAAGGATGGTGTAAGAGCGGATCCTAGGAAAATTGAAGCTATGCAGGATTGGCATCGCCCCAAAACTCTCAAGATCTTGCATGGTTTTCTGGGTTTAGCGGGCTATTATCATATTTTTGCTAAGAATTATGGAAAAATTGTAGCGCCTATCACTACTCTCCCTAAAAAGAATGCTTTCAATTGGACTCCAACAACTGGTCAATCATTCCACACCTTGAAAGAGGCTATGTGCACAAATCTTGTGCTTGCCCTTCCCGACTTCAAGAATACTTTTGTCTTGGAATTTGATGCTCCTGAGGAAAGAATTGGAGCAATGCTCATGCAAGAAGGACGACCTTTGGCCTTCACTAGAAAACAACTTCCAAATCGACATTTGAGCCAATACACCTACGAAAAGGAAATGTTGGCTATTATGCATATCATGGATCTCTGATGCCCTTATCTATTTTGGAAATGATTCCAAATTAAAGGATATCATCGGAGCTTCTATCATTTTTGGAACAACGAATTTCATTCCTGAAACTAAAAAAATGGGTGGCCAATATATTTGGATATGATTATTAAATAATTTACAAGAAGGACAAATACAATTTTTGTTGTTGATGCTCTTTCAAGGATGTATGAAGACTAAGGGTCCCTCTTTCATATCTCATTCCTTCTACCATATTGGCTCCAATTTGTTCACTAGGAATGGCTGCAATACCCCAAAATTTATTTCCTGATCCAACAATTGCAAGACAATTCTCCAGTTTATCTAGGGTACTCTTGGCACAATGACGAGCTTCAGCACAAAGGGTGTTTATATTTAAGCAAATCGCAACTTAAATCTACAGTTCTTTCAGAGATTCATGCTTCCCCCACAATTGGGAATTTAGGGCTTTTCAAAACCTATAAAAGGGTCGAACGTTTTTTTTCTTGCATGGTATGAAACATGATGTCCAAACCTTTGTGGTTGAATGTGATGTATATCAATGCAACAAGGGAGACATAGTGAAGGCCTTGAACACACTACAACCACTCATGATTCCATTGGCTATTTGGAAGGATATTTATATGGATTTCATTATTGGCTTACCTAAATCGAAAAATAAGTCAGTCATCATGGTGGTAGTTGACCATCTTTCCAAATATGATCATTCATGTTCTCTTCAAAACCCATTCACTGCATCCACAATGGCTCAAATTTTCATGGATGATATCTTCAAGCTTCGTGGCATGCCTCATTCTATTGTCTCTAACAAAGATCCCACTTTCACCAACAATTTTTGAAAATAATTGTTCAGGCTCCAGGGAACCCAATTTCATCTCAACACCACCTATCATCCATAGATTGATGGCCAAAATGAAGTTGTCAACAAGTGTTTGGAAACATATTAGAGGTGTTTTGCATATAACAGATAAAATAAGTGGGCTCAATGGTTACCTCTAGTTGAATGGTGGTACAACACATCTTACCATAAAACTACTCGCATGCCTCCTTTTGAAGCAATCTATGGACAAAATACACCATCAATTCTCTCATACATGCCAGGTATCTCGAAGGTTCAGGAGGCTGAGAAAAATATTACAGTTTGTGAGGGCATTGTCCATATACTCGAAGCAAATATCACATGAAGCAACAAGCAAATAAAGGTCATTCTAAATGACAATTTGTTGAAGGGGACTAGGTGTTTCTTTGTCAGCAACGTTATAAGAAGACTTCACTCAAAGGTGTCCATTGTAAGAAACATACTCCCAAATTTTAAGGTCCTTAGACAATTCTCAAGCGAGTGGGGCGGGTGGCCTACAAGATAAATTTTCCTAGTCATTCTACGCTCAATCTTATTTTTCATGTCTCAGGCTTAAATAAGGTGATTGGAACTAAGTGCCAGACTCAAAGCAATCACCCTGAGTTGGATGAAGAAGGTTCCATTTGGTTGCAACCACAAGTAGTCTTGAACCAATGCGAGCATCATCTTCGTCAATGCACTGTGAAGGAAGTGTTAGTGCAATGGAAAGATACAACTCTAGATGATGCCACTTGGGAGCCAACAACCATTATATAACAATTTCTTCATCTCATGCCTTGAAGACAAAGCTATTCTTCAAGGGGGAGGGCATGTTAGGGACCTAACCTCCCTAACCCCTCATATAGGTAGAATAATATATTTCTATGTAATAAAGGTCGACATTAGTTAATAAGGCCTATTTAATAGATGTGAACAAGTGAATGTAAGAATACTTAATATAAGCTTCCGCTTCTAGAAGGATCTTCCTCTAGAATGATATTTAGAAGATATAATTAGTATAAATAAGATTAGAAGGCATGAAAAGTTTTTGTCTTGAGAATTATTGTAATTGTTGGAGATTACCCCCTACAAGAGACAAGTGAACATTACTTTCTCTAAATAAAGGTATCATTTGTGGTGTTGCTCTTCTTAATATTGTGTTGTTCCATTGATATTTAATAAATATTCATGTTTTTGCATATTATATTACATCTCATACCTTACCTTACATTAGTGGATAAGGTTTCTATATGATAATTTTTTATTTTATTAATGTGTATTTCTACTTAGCTCATTTGGTTAATCATATACCCATCGAAACTATAACTACCTAAATTCTATGATAATTTTTTATCTTATTAATGTGTATTTCTACTTAGCACATTTGGTTAATAATATACCCATCGAAATTATAACTACCGAAATTCTATTTTTTAACGGAAGAAAATTTAAACATATGATTGACCAAACAGATATTACAAAGAATTAGAATACTAAAAATACTTGAGTTACTCCATAACATTATCCATGTATGTTTATACAAATCAGCGATTTACAAATCTCGGCTAGTGACCAAAATTTATTTAAAAGATAAAAACGAGATAGACTTTAAACCTATGATCGCTGAAAGAGATCTTACAAAGAATCATAATATCTGAGAGTGCTCTGTTACATTCTCCATTTAAAAGTTAACAAATTCTACGAAGATAGATATGACTACGTGAAATATATTGTCAAAGTTTAATTTTCCTCATCATGGTCATCGTACAGATTAGATGTGAAAGTTTGGATTTTGTTTTTCGCAGAGTTATAACGAGCTTACACAATAAAATCGTATAGAATATTTTTAGTCGTTTTAATAAATTAATAGTTGTGATTTTAATCATTAACTTTTTCACTATCACTATTATAAAGACATTTCTTTATGTGTTTATTTTTAACTTTTATATTTAAGATTTACTATAACGAGATTTACTATATAATAACGAGATTTACTATATAATAGCTAGCTTATTACCACCTCTGAATCATTGACAAAAATTAAAATTTTATTACATACTAGAGAGATGTAAATGGACATTTCATTTTCTGGACCAACCAAAACGTTTAGGGGGTTCACTAGCCACTGAACAGTCTACGGAAATTATACTGACAAAGCTGCCGCCTATGGGCCGCTGGAGCAGAAGCTCGACGGAAATCGGAAATTAAGGGCGACAAAAAGGTCGACGCGACCGTGGAGATGGGCAGCCATGGAGTCGAGAGGAGATGGGCAGCCATGGAGTCGAGGAGGAGGTTCTGAGAGCTCCATCGATCTCGAGAGTTTGCGGGAAGCAGTGAAGCTAATTGAAAGATGAAGAAACACATCTAATATTATTCGACCAGTGGACTTTTGCTTCAATTTTTTGGTGCCTCCGCCTATTCTCACTTAATTTGTTTCTTATTGGTGCCTATTGAATGAATTCATGTATGAAAACTCTAATTGTTGTATATTAGCATTGCGAAAACTGTAATAGCATTGAAAGTTAATGATAGCATTGCGAAAGCTGTAATAGCATTGAAAAATTTTCGGGCAATAAAACTGCACTGTAATGCCTCTATGTTGAAATAGATTAGTATGCTTCTGTGTTTGAAAAAATAAAAATAAATCCTTCAAACCATTAAAACTGCACTGTAATGCCTGAAACAAGCTCATCATTTGTACTGTACATATAATACGAATTGGAAATATGCACAGCTATTTCAAATTTAGTTTGATTTGAAGACATGATCGGTTCAGTTTCTGGGGTCTGGGAGTTGAAATAGATTCGTATGCTTCTGTTTTAAAAAAATTAAAAATAAATCCTTCAAACTATTGCATTATCAGTGAAGGATCTCACCTTGGATTTATGACCAGGTGATAAACAAATTGTCAATTAACATTTACCATATTTAATAAAAATTCCCAAAATATCTATCTTTTGCTTCATGAGTGAAGGATTTCACGGATTTCACCAGCGGGTAATGAGCAAATTATTTTCGTTGTTCAATCTTTGCAGTGCAGTATGTTGTTTTTTCAAAAGAATGCATGAAAGAAAAAACTTTCGGCGTTCATACTATTAACGGACAAAGAATTCCATGACTTTCTTAAATTAGAAAACAAAAATAGCAAGTTTCATCTGACTGGAAAACACAAATAGCAAGTTTCAGCTGACTGGTAGTGGTAAGTGGCACAACCAGTGCCATGACAATTATATTGTAAAGATAACCACTAACACGTACCACGGAACACATCGCCATAATGTGTGCGATGTCATTGTCACTATCTCTAGAAATGACTTGTTCCCCACTCTTTAATCAAGGAACACATCGCCAAGTAATCTAACTTGTTGATAAATTTCAAGGGTTTTGTTTCATTTTAAACTAATTAGGATGTTCAGAAAATCTATCAAAGTTTGTTTTAATTAGTGAAAACTTTAAAAACTGATTGTGGAAGGACTTGGAAAGTAATTAGAAAAGGAGGATTGCTCCCAAGTTAACACTCCTTTATTCAATCCATATGCACAGCGTGCGAACTTATCTTCCTGCATTTGGGAAGTTGGAGCTGTTATCACTCCACTCCATTCCTCTGCGTTTGGTCGTTTCCACTTGGCCGGCCAATAATTCCCCACTTTCGATGCCAAACAACTCTGAAATTGAAGTACAAGTCTTATCCTCATGTTTCATAGCCTTTTTGAGCTCTGTCACTACCTCACTCACGTTCGGCCTAGAAGAGCGTTCAACATGAACACATCTCATGGCTAGTTTGGCAACACGAATCACGGATTTAATCTCGTAATTTCCACGCAACCTCTGGTCTATGATTTCCGTCTGCATTAGATAGAGTGTCACCTGCAAATATGCCAATAGTTATTGTTAGCCATCTAGGAGAATATGCACTACTAAATATTAATATAAATATTAATATTTTGGATGAATATGTACTACTAAATATTAATATTTTGGATGATTGATGGTACGATTCCTTACCCATCGAATGATGTTTAGCTCATGCTCAGGTCGGTTTACATCTATGGGTGGTCTACCGCATATGATCTCCAGCAAAACCACTCCAAAACTATACACATCACTCTTCTCCGTCAACATTTGAGTTCTGTGATACCTGTGAAAGAGTAAATTGAAATTCACTGTGCTGCTGATAATTAATTGAATTCGGTTAACATATGATCTCAGCAAAACCATTGAATTCGGTTGAATTCGGTTCACTGTGCTGCTGATAATTAATTGAATTCGGTTTAGATCTATGGGTGGCCTACCACATATGATCTCCAGCAAAACCACTCCAAAACTATACACATCACTCTTCTCCGTCAACATTTGAGTTCTGTGATACCTGTGAAAGAGTAAATTGAAATCCACTGTGCTGCTGATAATTAATTGAATTCGGTTAACATAAAGAATATTGCAATTCGTTGTTGCAAAGAGAGTGTAAGGAATGTATGTGTCAAATACTCTGGATCGACGTATCCTATTGTTCCCTTCACGGCAGTGGTAACATGAGTAGCTTCTTCATTATTTGTCATCCTTGAAAGACCGAAATCGGCCAGTTTTCCATTCATATTGCTGTCTAAAAGTATGTTGGCGGTCTTTATGTCCCTGTGAATTATCTTCGGAGTACAACCAACGTGGAGGTATTCCAGTCCGGCAAATGGAAATCACACTTAGATGACATGAGAAGTATGGTTACCCATGATTTGTCTTGTAATCATTAGTACATGCTTAAAACAGGCAGCATTTAGATCATTAAAAAATCGAAAATTGTTCTACTTCAAAGTAATTTAGAGGTAGTGTTACCCTGCGCTGCCTCTAAAGCTATTTTGAGCCTTGTTTTCCAATTTAGTTCAGAATTTTCTGCTCTAGCTCCTGGAAAACAAAACATAAGAACCAAAAGCGTGTTGGTTACCTTGGCTATGATTTCAACTGACAGAAGCATATCTTTCACCGATATAATTTACCATAAAGGTGGTCCCTTAGGGACCCTCCTGACATGTGCTCGTAGATAAGCATAACTTCTCTGCTTTCGTTACAGTAGCCCAGCAAAGATACCAAATTCCTATGATTGATTCAAACCACCTGGCATGAATTTAACAATACTAATCATACTTATGAGTGCAGCCAAATACTGTTTGTGGTTACAAATTCTTAAATTGGATCCAAATTGAACCGTATCACATGCTAATATCTAAGAATTACCTCATTCAAGAACTCATGAACTCCTTGATGGGAAAACAAGGAGAGCACTTTGACGGCTATATCGTTTTCGTCTGGAAAACAAGGAGAACACTGATCCAAATCCTCCTGATTAAAGTTTTGTGTCGCGGCTACCATTTCATCCAGAGTGAAGGCACGACACTTTGTTGGATTTGGCACCATAATCATCGAGTAGCCTTCAATCCATTCATGTGACATAAATTTAGTAATTGTAAAAGCACACTCATTCTAAGCTAGGTTCGTTTAGGTATCATATTATAGTATTTCTAATATTGATAGTATTTCGTGACCTTGTTCCATTGCACTCATTTGGTTCGCTACAGCCTCTTTGTTTCTCCCGGTTTTTTTGCGATACAAAACAATACCCAGTATAGTACATCCACTGAGTGTCATTCCGAGGACAACCTTCGATTTATTATTGTTTGAAATCTGTAGAGTACATCCCCTCTTATTCATAACTAGGTAGGGGTTTCCTCAGTAACTGCAACACACATAAGAAAAAGATTTTCCATCAACGTGATGCAGTAAGATTAATTAGAATTTGAACTCGATTCATAATTATTACCTGCGGCATTGCCATTATAGAAATATGAAAGAAATCTAAACCTCAAAATCTTGAAATGGGATTTTAGTCCAACAGAAGTATATAAAATAGCATATGGTTACTTGAGTTTCAACGAACAATAGGAGAAGCTGAGCAGGAATTACACCGCTGAAATTATTGTTCTCTATATTCCTGCAACAATAAATTAAAAAACATTGCGGTACAAAATTTATTGTTAAATATATTCCTGTGACCATAAATTCAAAGAGAAAAGTAAATTGAAAATGGAGAATAGAGGAAGACGTACAACTCTTTAAGGTTTTTAAGATCGGATAGCCACTCAATAGTACCGCTGAAGTTGTTGTTTTGTAAATATCTGGATAATAACCAAACTAAATTTCGGTTTATTGAAAATGCATACGGTGCAGATTAAAATTAAACAAAATAGAATTTTATGTTGAAAAGAAACTTACAGTCTCTCCAACATGGTTAAATTGGAGAAGTTTGGCAATGAGCCCATCAACTGATTATTGTCAAGTGGCCTGCTAATTTTAACACAAAGAGGTAATATGATCCACAGATTATTATTGTCTCGTATAATATGACAAACCATGTTCCTTCGCGCCATCAGCATCAATTCTATGTTCAATGTTCGCAATCCTTTCCGTAATGGGAATAATAGGAAACATTTCAACCAGTCTATAGCTAGGAGAACATAGACACAGTAGGCTAAATATTATATGAAATGAAGATTTTTTGGGAATATTTTTGTGGATATTTGTTTAAAATTTTGGGAAAAATTGTTGAATTAATAAATTTAAGTGATTATTTCTGTAAACTCTTGATTAATTCTGTAAAATCGGACTGTTCTGGAAGTTTTTCAGCATGCTAAATCTATTTCTGTATTTAGAAACGGATTTTGAATAACAAAAAATAGTGATTCCGGTAAATTTCAGGGGAAAAAAGAAGTCATTTCGTAGAACAGCTAGCCAAGGCCCTTTTGTAATAGGTATTGGTATGTGTCAATCAACAACTTTTCAAGATTCTTTTGGGTTTTTTTGGTTGGAATCGATCATGTAAATTTAGACAAAATCTCTATTTTCTGTTGTTTAAATTGTATTTCTGAATGCATAAATAGACTCAGCTTGTTAAAAAACCCTTGGAATCAAATTATACAAATTTAACCACTCAAATCTACAGATCCAACCATTTATTACAAAATTTCTAACAAAATCAAACAAAAAAATTAAAAAAAAAACAACTTAAAAAGTTTAAATTACTGATAAAAAAGAAAAAGAGGTGGAATTCTACGTACACATTAATTAATGCAGTCAACTGTGTAATATCTTCAGGCACCGATCCTGTCAGATTTCTTCCGGACAAATAACTGGCAACAAGGGGATTATCGTAAGCTCTTATAAATTCACCTTTACGATTAACCTGTTAAGTTTGTTAACAAATCGAAGAAATTCTGATGGACGAAGAGCTGTTATCACAGCCAATTCCGTTCCACTGCCAATTCCGTTCCAGAAACCCAGTCTTTTATGTCAAAACTCCTTTTGATAGCCTCAAGTGCGTAAACTGCAGTTTAAGAACTACTGGGTTAGGCATTGAATGATAAGATAAGTAATTTCAGTACAATATGTTTAGCCGGTCACTTACCATCTTGAGAATATGTTGCCTGATCCGTGGCAGATAGCCACTGATACTCAAAAGCGTTGAGTATAGGAGGACGGGTGGAGTTAGGGGCCTTAACGATGTTAAAGCTACGAGTTTGATTCGGGAGTAACGTTAGCTCAGACTGTGTTTCACCATATACCTCGACGTAGAGAGATCTCGATTCAGACATATTGAGCGTCTGGATCTCTGCAAAATAGAACAGCAGTAATGATGAAGCTAGACCAACGGAAGGTACCCACGCAGTTTGCATTACAGCAGTTGGAGGAAGGTCTTCCGTATTGTATGTTGAAATAGCCTCTTGCCAGGCTATATTCCGTACATAATTTAAATATTGCATATGCAAATATATATTTCCTCCCCAGATGCGGTCGAACTTGTCTTCAGGATACCTGCTTAATTAACAATACAAAGCTATCAAAATTGGGTCTCACATATCAAAAAAAAAATCACAACAGCTCAAGAGATGAACTAGCTAGTTGATTAGGACACTTAAAGTTACACAGATGAATATATAAAGTTCAAATTGTTCACCTAACAGCAGAATTTCCCGGGCAAACAAATTGTTCCCGGCTTAACCTGCTTATACATACCATCTTGTAACGTCCTCAATTCAATAGCAGAGATAAAGGGATCATCAGGCTCTGAGGTTCTGATCAAGCAAATGTACAGTGCGCTGCCTGAACTAACCAATATTCTTTCAAAATAAAATGGATCACGATTTGTGGTTGTTACGTTTACCACATGCAACATACCCAGAGTCTCAATAGAGAAACGGAAGCTAGGCAACTTTTGGAATCCAGTGTAATTTCCAACGGCAAACCATAATCTTAAGAGGTAAGGCACATCTGGTGTCACATGCAACTGATAGCAAGACTTGTTGAGAGGTTTTGGGAAAAAAACCCGGAGTCTGCAGGTAAGAACCGTAAGCTTCTTCAGTGGCGTCCCCTATGTCTCCTGTCTCACCGACATCTATATAATCAGCATCGGTAACCCATGTTATATTGTTTTCCGCAGTGTGATTCCTTTTTCCTCCGCAACTGATACTCAGAAATCCTGCAACACAACCAGAAAAATAATATGTTATCTAAAAAGGGTTCTAAAAAGTAGACAAAACGGAAACAATTTTTGGGGTAAGAGCGCACTCATGAACCGTTTCTTCACGTTACACAGTTCGATCACATACCTGGTTGAGCACTAATAACAACCAATAAACTCAAGAGCATGCCTAGTTGCGCTATCCAACGGCCCCGTTTTACCAATAAACGAATTTCGTCCATTGTTCCACCAATTTTTAAGTGCTTCAGAGTTCAAAGAGTATATTAGAAACTGCTTATCTCATAAGAATTTTAGAGCGTCATTAAAATATTGATTCTTTTTCAGCCATCCTCTCCCTGCTCCTCTGTAACATGTCTCTGTTATATACAACTTGATCTAACGGTTTCATGTAACATGTCTCTGTTATATACAACTTGATCTAACGGTTTCATGTCTCTGTTTTTAATCTGGAAAGTAGATATGCAACTTGATCTCACTGTTAAGATTTTCTAAGATTTTCTAAGGTTTTTTTTAAGATTTTCTGCATGGTCAGATGGATTGAGCAATTAATTTAAATTCTTGGACCACCTGAAGGTTATAATAAGGTGTCAAACTTTTCAACCAATGAGAGTTAAAAAAAATAAGTTATTTTTTAGATTAAAAAATAAAAAATTGTATTTTTTTATGTAGAACATTAGGTTTCCTGTGAAATTTTTTTAAAACAATAAAAATTAATGTGAAATCAAAAGCAAACTTATTGCTATAGTCCTCCTTTGATAGGGACTAATAACACACGATGCACACACTTTTATTATACAGTAAATTCTAAAAAGAGCGATCAAATTATTGCGATGTTATGTTTGAATGCATTTAATTTCCTTTAGTTAAGTTCTATTTTAATCTATCAGTGGCAGAGTGGAGTATTATAGAGAAGGATTAATGTCAATCTATCTTCTTCAGTTTTTAGTATAATGTCACAATTTGTAGCTGATCAAAATTATGTATATGTATATATGACCTTTTAAATTTATTAGGTTATCTAGTTTGCCGAAAACATAGAGAATATTATTGACAAGTTTACTTAAGAGTTACATGAGTAATAAATTGAATAGAAAGAAAGTAACAATGTTGAATGATGAAAAATGTGAATAACAAAAATGTAATCAATTACAAATATTTTACATTGTGATCAATCTCAATCTATCTTCTTCTACTTTTCTTATAGTCACACTTTTTCCATCTTTCGATATTCATCATATGAAGAAAATCCAAGTTGAAATCTTATACCATTCAAATATTTAACTCAAGATATTGAAGTAAATGTCATACCATGTCTCTCTTTCTTCCCAATATTAATAATATCTTTCTCCCATGTCAATTCTTGTGACTTATGTATTGTTAAGCCCCAAACAAGTTTCAAAGGAATTTGTTTTTTATTACCTCTTTCAATAGGTGTAATAGGAATTGTTTGAGGAAATGATTTATCACATGGAAGTCCCGCATAATTATCAAATCTTAGTAAATCAGATGTTGGTGGTTCTCGGGTAAAATTCCATGGTTATACAAACCCCATTACTCTTGTTTCAATATACTAGCTTCTTTTGTCTGTGATGATGGTTGGAGTGTCCACTCAAAAGCTTGGATGTTTCGAAACCCCATAGTTTTATCTAGAAAATTTGTCTAAAATAAACACAATTTGTTGTACAGCTCCAAGAGCACCATTGGCTAGTCCTGCATTTGTTGATATGTTTGATGTAAGCATCACTCGACCTCCAACTGTGATAAGTAACTCAAGTTCCATGTCTTCCTCTTCTGTTTCCATAGAGTAGTTGTTTTATCCTCTTGTAGCAACAATTGTTGCAATGGATGATTTTGTACATCATTGTTTGTCGCAAGCAAATGTATTTCCTTATAAAAGGATTTTTTGTGGAAGCATCCAAGGAAGTATATGTACTAGTAATAACTAACTTCACGTCTTCTATAGTTGGTATTGTATCCCTAAAATCCATCAACAAATGACGGAAATATTTTTACTCATTTCTTAGTCCATCTTGTCCAAACACGATATCAAGGGTCCCAACTATTGTGAATGAGTTCCATAATTCTTTTGCAGGACCTTCGTATGCATATATAGGTGTATTCATAATAGGTGGCAATTTTCCCAAACCACCGATCAATATATGATCTCCCACCAAAAGGAATGTTATCATTTTCTCAGAAAGCCTCCTAAAGTCTCGAATCAATATTTGTTATGAAACTCATTTCATCTCTTCTTGTAAGGTAACTAAATGTGATCTTTGTAGATGTTTTATCTCTTTGATTGGTATTTGAAGTGCAAAATGAATTTTTGTTGTAGATATGTTGAAAGTTGT
>SNQJ01S0010979.1:13971-26343 GCA_010110895.2 Picea sitchensis
GTCACCATTGTTCTAAGAAATTGGTTTGGATTTTTATCCCTAGATAATTAAGTAATAAGAAATAAACTAATCAAATGTTTATTTAATTCCAGCCTAGGTCTATCTAAACTAATAATCTAGGTTTACCCGTAGGGGTCTAGACTGATTGGCAAGTGTCGTGTAAATGGAATGACATTTGTAAAAAAGGAAGGTCTCAAGTTTGATTCTCACCCTGATTTACTTGTGCTCCATTCTTGTAGGTTGCATGGAGCACCTAGGGTTATACTGGTAGCCTACGGGGATCTACCCCATTTCACGGGAGTACGAGAACCATGAGTTGTCAATTCCCTCAATATATATAAAAAAAAAAAAACTAATCTAGGGTTAATTGTTTATCAAGTTATCTAGATCTGTCTTAACTAATATTCTTTATATTATTAGTCACATCGTATTTTTTCTAGATAAGGAACTTGACGGTTGAGTATCTCACCATGATAAGCCTAACTGCGGTACCTACTCTTCTCCTCTTTCAAATAGGTTTGATTTTTGAGCACGAAATCTATTGAACAAAGAAGTTGTAGAGGCATAACATAATCCAAAGAACTCACATCATGTCTACCATGTATGAAATGGTGGAGAAGGTGAGAGAAGGAAGCACTCAGAAGGTTTACAAGGGACTAATTAAAATAGCTAATGATAAGATAATTTCCATTAAAATTATAAAACTTTAAGATGACCAAGTAATTCCCTACCATTCCTATAAAGATCTCTCTCTCTCTTGCATACGCTATCGAGGAGTCCTCACCTTGTAAAGTATGTTATATGAAGGATTTCATTGCGTTTTTAATAATGGGTAGTTCCAATTCTTGAGAGTAACACAAAGTTATTAAAGGAGGTTGTTGGATGTGGAGTGCACCCAAACTAAAAGTGGAAAATCTATGCTACATCTAGAATATAGTGTTGGAATATTTGGATTGTGATCTTTCTTAATATATTAATTCCTTGGAGATGGGGGATAGCATACAACTTCATATCATCGAGGTACTTTGTCTGGCATCACTTGTAACGTCCCCGACCACCCATGGTCGGGCCACGCTACATGAGGGAACACTTTCGTTCTCTCACTCGGAACATACTGTGACATAACCAGCACTCGACTGAACTATGCCACATAAATCTTATCTAACTGCATGCATTTAAAACATACACACACAACACTCTTGCGGAAGCTTCATATATAAAACGTAACCGACAAATACAATACATATTGGCATGAATTCACATGGTAATAACAGTAAACATAGACATGCAGCATATACAGGAAATACCCAAAATTCCAGACGGTTATAACCACACATATGATAAACCCATAAAATAAACACGTAAATAACAATGCAACATGTAAATTTATCACACAATTGGTACTTATCTTGGTAATAATTTCACCAACTGCGTCCAGACCATCCACGAACCTTCGAGCCTTAGACTACACTGTTCATCACTCTCACCAGTGAGTCACCCCTCAGCTGGGACCAAACTCCACCTGGGTAAAGGAAATCCTTATGGGGCTATAGGCTAATAGACAAGAGGAAAGACTCTGTCTCGGCTGCTCACTCAACTGATATCCTACAACCCTTCATTCTCCACATGCCTGTCCCACCCCAGGAAGTGTGCCCCTTCTCTGGTCAACATTCCATCAACTGCCCCACTTTCTTTTCGGTCTTTAGCAACAGTCTGGGCAGGAAGTCTCCGAGCCCTGTAGTTGTAGTTTAGCACCTTCAGGAAATCAATTCCTAGCAATTCTCTCACCCAGAGAATTGCTCATGGGCATGACAACCCACTTCTTCAGTACATATCCCAAGCTAACAAACTACACAAACATATATGGCTATGGATACAGATTTGGTACAGTGAAATGAATGTATGAAGGATAACGGGCTGCCTGAGTGAAAAATGGTCATGGAGTCATGGTTGAGTGCTCAAAGGAATCATGGGACAGATGATGGGAAGCATCCCCAAATGAACTAAGTCCCCATGATATGTATGAATGTCCCCAAATTGACACTTGTCATGTTGGGAGGTAATTTGGTCCACTTGTCCCCAACTTTAGAACTTAGAATAAAATAATTATCCATACTTTATGTTTTATGAAATATTAATATAATATTCCTTTTTGTCTTAAGCTCTCTAGCTTAGACCTTTCCCTTCACTTTTGGCCCTCCCTTTCCCTAACTGGTGAAGTTTAGTCCCCCATGTATTTTAACGTGGTCGGACTGCGTGCAGCGATGTATTTTATATTAATCATGAGACATATACAAAATAGGCACACTAGCCTTTAAAATCTAGGCGCTCTGGCCTAATTCCAAAACATAAGCATCCCAACTTATAATAACTGGCTCACCAACCTATAACACATATCATATACACAAGGCTCGTTGACCTCCATATTGTGTGCACTTTAGTTACTGCGCGTGGTATTCGAGAATGTGCACACTACATCATTTTACTGCATAGTACATGTGCGCACTATTCCATGAAAGATGCATTACAAAATGATGTCAAAACAACTCACCAGCTTAAGTACACTTACATTACATTTACAATTGGGTTCAGCTGAAGGATATTACAATCCCCTGCCCTTATTTATGTGTTGTCCTCAGTGCATCATGTACCCATATACAACAAAAAATTTCAAAATTCCTCAAAACGATATGGGTATTATGCCCACATTGCATCCTCATGCTCCCAAGTAGTGTCCTCAGGACCATACCAGGCCCATTGGACCTTTAGAAGCCCTATGGCTCGATTTCAGAGCTGCTTGATTTTCCGATCCATAATGCGCAACGGATGCACTCAGAAAACACCTTCTTGCTCCACCTGAATCACATGCCAATCAATAACATGATTAGCCTCAGGTATATATTTCTTTAGAAATGACACATGGAATACATTATCAACAGACATAGATGCAGGCAATGCAATCATATAACCAATTGGACCAATCCTCTCTAGGATTTCAAATGGCCCACAATAACGAGATGCCAACTTTGAACAATTTACCAACTTCAAGGAACTTCTATTGGCGTTTACTTTCAAAAATACATGGTCTCCCACATTAAATTCTCTGTGAGTTTTGCCTTTATAGACATAGCTTTTCTTCTTGTCTTGGGCAGCCTTTAAATTTTGCTTTATTTTTATTATTTGCTCCTCCATTTGCCTAAGCAAATCTGGTCCAACCACTGCTCTGTTTGCTAGGTTATCCCAACTTACTGGAGTGTTTCACTTTCTTCCATAAAGTGCCTCAAATAGACTCATCTTTAGAAATGCTTGGTACCCATTGTTGTAAGCAAACTCTACCAAGTGTAGGTAATCTTCCCATTTTGATGGTTTATCCATCACATACATCCTCAACATATCTTCAATCACTTGATTCACCCTCTCTGCTTTTCCATCAGATTCTGGATGATAGGTTGTACTAAAATTCAAGTTTGTTCCAAATCCATTAAATAACCCTTTCCAAAATTTTGAGGTAAATTTTGGATCTCTATCAGACACAATTGTCTTGGGTATTCCATGTAATCTCACAATTTCTTTCATATAAACATCAACAATGTTCGTTGCCTTGTGAGTGAGATTATCTGGAATAAAATGAGCAACTTTAGTAAGCTTATCCACCACTACTGTGATAGGATCATGTTGCTTATTTGTTTTGGGCAGTTTAGTGATAAAATCCATTGTTACAACTTCCCATTTCCACTCAGAAATGGGTAATGGTTGTAGCAATCCAGTTGGGTGTCTATGCTCATCCTTTACCTTTTGACATTCCAAACATATGGCAATAAAATCCGCTACTTCTTTCTTCATACCTAGCGAATAATATTGGCTCTTGACAGCTGCAATAGTTTTCTGATATCCCAGGTGCCCAGCATAAGGTGCATTATGCATTTCTCCCAATATCATATTTTTCAATTCATTAGAATTTGGTACATAAATTCTTCCCCTGTACATAATAATTTCCTCATTATTTAGCTTGTATTCTACAATTTTCTACTACAAATTAGCTTGTTGTAATTTTGCCACTAATTCTTTGTATTGCAAATCTGATTTGGAAGCTTCTATAATTTTGTCTTTCAAATCTGATTGGTACATTCTAATAGCTGTAGCATGTAATTCATGTACTCTTCTACTGAGTGCATCAACCACTTTGTTCTCTTTCCCCTTGATATGCTTTATATCAAAGTCATATTCGCTTAGAAATTCTAACCATCTGCTTTGCCTAACATTTAGATTTGGTTGATCAAATAAATATTTCAGACCATTGTGGTCTTTTCTTAGCTCAAACCTTTTATCCATGAGGTAGTGACTCCATTTCCTCAAGGCATGCACTATGGCTTCCAACTCTAAATCATGAGTGGCATAGTTTCTTTCATGCTCCTTCAACTTCCTTGATTCGTAAAATATAACAAACCCATTTTGAGTGAGGACTCCATCGATTCCTTCACTACATGCATCTATGCATACAATGAAGTCTTCATTTGGGTCTGCAATCCTTAGTATTGGATCACTTTTCAATAATTGTTTCAATTTTGGGAAATTCTTTTCACAAACCAATGTCCATTGAAACTTCACAAACTTTCTTTGCAGGGAAGTGATTGGGAATCCTTTTTATTAAGAATCCTTCAATAAAACTCCTGTAATAACCTGCAATACCCATGAATGATCTCAACTCTATCACATTATTTGGCGCTGACCATTCTCTAATGGATTCTATCTTCTCAGGATCCACTGTTATCCCTTACTTTGAAATGATATGCCCCAAATAATGAATTTGTTTCTGATAAAATGAGCACTTGCTCAATTTGGAATATAGTTGATGCTCCCTTAATACTTGCAACACCATTCTCAAATGATGTTCATGCTCTTCCTCTGACTTAGAATATATAATAATTTCATCCAAAAAGACAATGACAAACTTGTCTAGATATTCTCGGAAAACACCATTCATTAAGCACATGAAAACAACTAGTGCATTTGACAACCCAAATGGAAACACTATGAACTCATAATGACCATACCTTGTCCTGAAGGTGGTCTTGCTAGTATCTTCCTCTTTAATCCTTACCTGATGGTATCCTAATCTGAGATCTATCTTTGAAAATATGTTTGCATCCTTCAATTGGTCAAAAAGATTATCAATCCTTGGCAGAGGATACTTGTTCTTAACAGTCACTTTATTCAACTGTCTGAAGTCAATGCACAATCTTCATGTTCCATCTTTCTTTTTCACATACAATATTGGGGCACCCCAAGGTGACACACTTCGGTGTATATACCCCTTCTTCAGAAGTTCTTCAAGTTGCATTTGCAACTCCTTCATCTCTAGTGTACTCATTCTGTAAGGAGTCTTTGACACTGGAGCTTCTTCAAGAATTAGATTTATAGAGAAATCAATGTCTCTCTTTGGGGGTAGTCCTAGTACTTCCTTGAACACATCGTCAAATTCTTCCAGGACTGCATAATATTCCAAATTTGGCTCCTTATCTTTAGGTTTCTCTTCCATATGAGCTGCAAATATTTGACACCCTTTTCTGTAACATTTCTTCAGCTGCAATGCTGAAATTTCTCTAATGGTTACTACCCTGGGAATTCCTTGCACTTTCCTTAGGTTTTCTTTCTCATCCAAGAAAGTGAATTCTTTGTTATGAAAGTCCAAGAGAGCATGATGTTGGTCCAATCAATCCATCCCAATTAGACAGTGATAGAAACCTAAAGGCAAGATGTTCAAATCTGTTTTGGTGTTCAGTCCATTCATGTCCATGAGGCATGACTTAACCATATCATTGAATTTTATTTTGGCTCCTGTAGCCAGCTGCACCAACCAATATTTCCCATGCTTCCTTCTTCGCAATTGCAAACTTTCTGCCATCTTAGGGTCTATATAACTATGACTAGATTCTAAATAAATTAAAATAGCAATGGTTTGGTTGTTGATCATACCTTCCACTTCAATCATGTGGTACTAATACTCTGCTTTCTTATTTTCCAGGGCTCAATAGATCCTTGGTACATTTCTACCCATGTCCTCCACTGTTTCCGCTTGTTGTACATTGTGAAAAACCCTTCATTTTTCACCTATGTGAGGACAATATCTAAACATATGATCTCCTTTACAACCCCAACATTGAATAGGTGGCTTCATTGGCCTTTGACTCCCTATGTCAAATGTTCTGGGTTCTTTTGGCATTTGTTGTCCCTGTGGATTATTTCTGAAGAATGGTGTCTTAGCTCCCTTCTTCCTCTGATCCATCTTGAATTTGTTTTTGTCTTCCCAGCCCTTTTAAAAGATTGGCCTTGCTTTTTGTTGATCATATAGGAATTTAGCTTGCCTTATGGTCTCTTCCAATGTCTTGGGATCATCATACTGTATTTTTTCACTGATGAATGATGAAAATCCACTAAAATACCTTTGAATTTTGACTGTCTCATCCTTGATGAAAGAGACATACTTCAGCAATTCTAGAAACTTTCTCTCATATTCATCTATGGTCATACTTCCAAGCTTGAGTTCAAAGAACTCTGTCATTTTCTTGGCATAGTATCTCTTATTCAAGTATTCCTTCTCAAAATACTTCTTGAATTCCCTCCAAGATACACTTTTCTCTTTAATGTGTTTCACCTGCACAAGCTGATCCCACCACATGGATGCCTTTCCCTTGAGTTGATAGATAGAAATTCTACCTTCTGCATGAGAAGAATAATTATGCAATTGAAAATAATTTCTCATGCCCAACAACCATGTTTCTACATCTTCATCCTTCTTGTGCTCACCATCAAATGTAGGAGGTTTGATTTTGTTCATTTCTCCTTGTATCTCATCCACCCCAGACCTCTTATGCCTTTTGACAGGGGATGGACTTGAGATGTTATCTTCTCTCTTATTTGAATGCCTTGGAGAGTGATGGTGGTGTCTGCTAACATTTCTTGTTTTTCTTTTCTCATCCAAAGGCTTGTGACTTCCAGATTTGCTTGAGCCACTCTCCTTATCCAATTTCTTTTTTATTATGTTAAAGCCCTCCAATAAATTCATGTTAAAGTCATCCTACTACTTCTTGGCTCTCATAATCCTTTCATTATCAGCCTTATGGCTTTGGACATCCTTCTACAAATTTTTAATGGTCTCTACCATATTCATGTTTCCATTTCTTTCTTCTCCATGTCCATTGGAGTTTGTTCCTTCAATGCCCAAATGGACATCCATCCCTCTGCTCTCATCTTCCTGACTATAATTCCCTTGTGCATCTTCCATTCCTATGGGCTCTGCATTAATCTTGATCTGATCTAGTTGTTGTTAATTATGCAAAACGTGTAGCCATAAAAACTTATCAGGCTAACAATTCAACAATTCATTAAAAAATATGAACCATTTTGGTTCAATATATACATCATAATTATTTCTTCTGATTTACTGGTGTTATCACCATGACAATTTTTAGATAAGACCCAAGTCTTGAGAAAATAGACGCGCGATGCCTCCAGAGATACATTGGGGTGAAAGGCGGTTTGACGAAACTACTTTCACCAAGTCGCGATGTCACGTGTTTCAATATGTCAAAACCACCACTAATGGAATGAGCGACAGATAGTCAGATAACCCCATTTCACTCATTCGATACTTCTCAGATGTATGACTTCAGGTGAACGCCACCATGTAACGGACTCAAAAACTAATCATTTCAGATGGATTATCTGAGCATGGAAAACCAATGTATTTGTATGTAATCTGACTGTGATTCATGATTGGGACTCCATAACTACCAATTCTCACATATGGAAGCATCATCTTATCCATAAATGGAGTAATCTCTACATTTTCTTGACCTTCTGATCTCTGTAAAATCATTTCAATGTCCACGAAATTGAGGTAAATGGACAAATCTATATCCAGTGAGACTGGTTCTTCAGGAAACATGGTAAATTTTCCTACGAGTAAGAAGGAAAGGAAAGTTGTGCATATATTAGTGACTAAATTTCACACAAAACCTGCCACTGACTCGAAATTGGAAGCTAGGCTAAATCCTACTATGAGGGATCTGGTCATCAACAAGGGAGTTGTTAAGAAGAAATGAAGTAAGAGATAGAAGAAAGAAACCATCACTGAAACGACTGAAAGTGTTGGAGAGGATCAACCGGTCTGGCTAGATACTTTAAGGGAGGAGATCGCTAAGATTAAATGAGTCCTCAAATGAAAATTAAGTATATTTCAATAAATTTTGGACAACTGGTAGTAGATGTAAGGGGCCCCATAAATGATAGGCCTTTTCTTAAATGGTCCCTTCAAAATAGGGTAATTGTTATTTTAAATCATTCCCTTTTTGTAACTTATCTCTATTTTTAGAAATATGCAGAAGTCAGAGCATTTTCAAATTCTACAAATAATTCTTCTATATATATGTATTATCTCGAGGAAGAAAAAAGGGAAAAAGGAAATTACCCTCTATGCCGGAAGACCTTTTTGTAATTTTGGGATTAAAATGATTATATAAATGTAGAAGCGGATTTTGCACTGTTTATTACAAGATTCTAACTCGTGATGATATGAGTCTTGTTTTCTTTCATAGTATGTGTTTCTTGTAATCTTGTATTTCACTTCCATCTGTCTGAATCAGAGGAATATAAAACCCATAATTCATCTCTGATATGCTCTCGGCTTAGCAATTTAGACTATATTTATTTCTTCTCAAACCAACTCTGAATTCATTTTAAATAATGCTCTGATGCGGTTGTGTGTTTCTTTTTCCTCTAATACAATGCAAATTTTCTATTAAACTCAGACTCATCGCCTTAATTAGCCTTCCAAACAACTTCGCGTGCACAAAAATTCAACCTGTACACCCATATTTATCGTGCACAGCCACACCAAAAGGTAAATTGTGCTTCTGCACACCTATATCCACTATGCTTTCCTTCTTCGTCGTTCCAATAACTTGCGCGCACTACTTTTGCATTGCGCGACAATATCCACTGCACACCGTTTTTTTTTTGTATTGGGCATTGATATTCCACATGCATTTCATTCTATGCATTGCACCATGCCAAAGTTCAATATGCCCCCACCGCGCATAAAAATAAGCACGCACCATTGAATACACTATCGCGAGACAACTTATACTCATACTATGCGCGCACCAACCAAACTCCTCTGTGTTTTGCAATACTATGCACACCACGTGCACATTACTATCTGTGTGCTCACTGTGCAAAGATAAATTCAGCACGCGCATCCGCACATAATATTCTTCTATGCGACGCCAAAATTTACTGCGCGTACCTGCACACCAACATTTTCCGCGCAGTGGGAAGATTTACCATGTGCGCCTGCACGCCAATATTTTCCGTGCGGTACCAAAATTTACCATGGATTCTTTGTGACTTGAAAATTTGGCCACTTTGAAATTAATCTTCTATGAATATTTGCTTCAAATGAACCTTTTCGGCACATATAGGATCAGTGTTGGAACTGAAGCTCTGATACCACATTGTAACATCCCCGACCACCCATGGCCGGGCCACGCTACACGAGGGAACACTTTCGTTTTCTCACTGTGGAACATACTGTGACATACCCAGCACCCAACTGAACTATGCCACATAAATCTTATCTAACTGCATGAATTTAAAACATACACACACAATACTCTTGCAAAAGCTTCACATATAAAACATAATCGACAAATACAATACGTATTGGTATGAATTCACACAGTAATAACAATAAACATAGACATGCAGCATATACAGGAAATACTCAAACTTCCGGATGGTTATAACCACACATATGATAAACCCATAAAATAAGCATGTAAATAACAATGCAACATATAAATTTATAACACAATTGGTACTTATCTTGGTAACAATGTCACCAACTGCGTGCAGACCGTCCACAAACCTCCCAGCCTTAGACTACATTGTTCATCACTCTCAACAGTGAGTCACCCCCAATATGGGACAAAACTCCACTCGGGTAAAGGAATTCCTAACCAGGCTATAGGCTCATAGACAATAGGAAAGACTTTGTCTTAGGTGCTCACTCAACTGACAGCCTACAGCCCCTCATTCCCCACATGCTTTTTCCACCTCAGGAACTATGCCCCTTCTCTTCTCAACAGTCCTTCGTCTGCCCCACCTCCTTTCTGGGCTTCAACAATAGGCTAGAAAGGAAGTCTCTGAGCCATGTAGTTGTAGTTTAGCACCTTCAGGAAATCAATTCCCAGCAATTCTCTCACCCAGAGAATTGCTCACGAGCCTGACAACCCGTTTCTTCAGTCCAAATCCCAAGCAAACCAACTACACAAATAGATATGGATATGGATACAGTTCTAGCATAGTGAAATGAATGTCTGAGGGATAATGGACCGCATGAGTGAAAAATGCTCATGGAGTCATGGTTGAATGCTCGAAGGAATCATGGTAGAGATGATGATAAGAATGATGGGAAGCGTCCCCAAATGAACTAAGTCCCCATGATATGTATGCATGTCCGCAACTTGACACTTGTCATGTTGGGAGCTACTTTGGTCCACTTGTCCCCAACTTTAGAACTTAGGATAAAATAATTATCCATACTTTATGTTTTAAGAAATATTAATATAATATTCCTTTTTGGCTTAACCTCTCTAGCTTAGCCCTTTCCCTTAACTTTTGGCCCTCCCTTTCTTTAACTAGTGAAGTTTAATCCCCCATCTCTTTTATCGTGGTCAGTCTGCACGCAACGATGTATTTTATATTAATCATGAGACATATACAAAATAGGCACATTGGCCTTTAACATTTAGGTGCTCTGGCCTAATTCCAAAACATAAGCATCCCAACTTATAATAACTTGCTCACTATCCTATAACACATATCATATACACAAGACTCGTTGGCCTCCATATTGTGCCCACTTTAGTTAATGCACATGGCATCTGAGAATGTGCACACTACATCATTTTATTGCATAGTACATACACGCACTATGCCATGAAATGTGCATTACAAAATGATGTCAAAACAACTCACCAGCTTAAGTACACTTACATTACATTTACAATTGGGTTCGGCCGAGGGATATTACATCACTAGTTTTTTAATGTTTCGTTAAATTCCATTGAAGAGATTAATGCACTGAGTTTTGTTTTGAGCCTATGAAATGTATATCTTGGTGTACCAATTGTTAAAGGGAATTGCTTATTTTCACATAAGTTTAGATTAATCTAGCTAGATCTAGGCTCAAGCTACGTTTGAATTTTGAAAGTGTAATTGAGAAGACTTGTATTTTGTGAAATTCTAAAAAAATAAATTACATAAAAAAATAAAATACCTATAGAGTATAAGCAACTCCTTCCTCCTTGTGTGCTTCTTGGTTGTTCCTCATACAACATAACCCTCCACGCAAAGTGCATCTATTTTGGTTGGGTAATTAATATATATATGGTTGTGTGTGTGTGTGTGTGTGTGTAATGTGTCATGGANCCCCCTCGAATTGGTTGACAGAGACGTGAAGGAATGGCCCTGCCATTTAGATTGTGTAAGGAGGTCGGTGATTGTCACACGTGGGAAGGAAAGTGAGTCCCATCACCGAAGAGTTGTTTTATCACAGGACAATACAAGAGGTTTATTGTTAAAACAAGAGGATGAGTTTTATGAATGAAGGGTATGCAGATGGGAAGAGATTGATTGTCGACTTTGGTTAGCCATGGTTGATTGTGTGACTATGTTTGACTATGACTGACTTTGGTAAATATTTGTCTATTATGGTAGAATTTTGTTGACTATGGTTGACTATGTTAAACTATTATTAGGCATGGTTGAATTTAGATGACTATGGGTGACCATGTTTACTGTGGTTGACTATGGATGACATGATTAACCATTTTTTACTATGGTTATCTTTGGTTGACTATGGTTGAACATGGTTGACCGCAATTATACATGGTTAACTTTGGTTGACCTTGGTTGATTTTGATTTAATATGGTTGACTTTTTTTTATGTTCAGTTTATTATGGTCAATTTATTGTTTACTATGGTCAACTTATGGTTGATTTTGGTTTATGTTTGGTTTATTATGGTTGAAAATGTTTGACCATGTTTGATTATGGTTGAACATGGTTGACTTAGGTTGACTATAATTCAATTTTGTTGACCATGGCTGGAAATTGTTAGCCATGGTTGACTATGGTTGACCATGTTGAATATGTTTAACCATAATTTACTATGGTAATGATGCATTGTCATGTTCATCATGGTTGACTTATGTCAAATTGTTACATTCCTCAATGGTCATGTCGAAATATGACATCCATCAAGGGTTATGTCACATTGCAAAATTCCTCAAAAGATATGTGGGGTTC
>SNQJ01S0010979.1:28485-94692 GCA_010110895.2 Picea sitchensis
AGATATATAAAAAGAGGCACATATATATAGTAATACACAATTTCTATTAATGAGCGAAATGTACAAAACTGTAGAAATACAAAGTGAAAGACTCGCTAGAATGGTGGCAACTTATCTCTGAGAAGAGATGTGATGGCTACTTGTATTCAGAATAAGATGATTATTAGAATGAGGCTCCAAAGGAATTTTTAACATAAAGAGAATCCAAAAACCTAAACCATGAAGATGAAAAGCCAACAATTTTTTGGACCCTGTTTTGGGTAGTTTGGTGTATCAACTTCTCAAGTGCGTAACTTTGGCATACAATCTTCGTTTGGGATGCACGATAGCTCGTTGGAAAGGTATCGACGAAGAGATTAATTTTGTGGGTTCATTCAAAGCCTTTGATAATAATTGAGTTGCTTGATCTCGAAAAAACTTCATTTAGTCCCTCAAAATGGCCCTAGAAGTTTAGGAACCGAAAAATTGCTAAAAATAGTAAATTGTCAAAAGACTGTTTTGAGCCAGATGGAATAGTTGAGTAGTAATAAAAACTAATAAACTCAATATCATGCCTAGTTGTGCTATCCAACTGCCTCGTTTTACCAATAAACGAATTTCATCCATTCTTCCATCAATTTTTAAGTGCCTCACAGTTCAAAGGGTATATTAGAAGCTTCTTATCTCATAAGAATTTTGGAGCGTCATCAAAATATTGATTCTTTTTCAGCCATCCTCTCCCTTCTCCTTTGTAACATGTGTCTGTTTTTAATCTATAAAGTAGATATGCAACTTGATCTGACTATTTCATGTCTCTATTTTTAATCTGGAAAGTAGATATGCAAATTGATCTCATTGTTTCTTGAGTCTGATTATCACCAATAAAGTTGAACACGTTATGAAGGCCGCATTAGTGATTCCTTTTACAATCCAATATTTCCAAGTGCTTCCAAATGGTGAGTGTAACTCATTCAATCTCTTCCAAATTTACTTCTATGTTAAAATATCAATTATTCCATATAATCATTTGCGATGTTTATTTTTCAACAAAGAGTTGTAAATCAAATGACACATGATGCATGCACTTTTATTATACATTAAATTCTAAACAGAGTGATCAAATTATTGTTATGTTATGTTTGAATGCATTTAATTTCCTTTAGTTAAGTTCTATTTTAATCTCTAATCCATGAATGGTTAAGAGATATTAAATATCTTTGTGGTTGATACATTAGGGGTTAAGATAGATCTAGGGTGGTTTTAGTTGTGGGTACTCACACAAAATTTGTAACAACAAATGTATATATCTAACATTAATATGATCATTTGAAATTTACAAATACAAAGAGTATTATCTAGAAGGATCAATGTTAGGTTGGTTGAAATTATAGAGAGTATTATCTAAAAGGAATTATAGTGACACAATTTGTAGATGATCAACATTGGTATATGTCTAAGATATCATTTGAAATTTACTCACTTTCCTTAGTAGGTGGTAAGTATAGAGTGTATTATTGATTTACTCACTTTTGTTAGTTGGTTGAAAGTATAGAGAGTAGTATCGAGAAAGATCAGTGTCATTCTATCTTCTTCAATTTTTAGTATAATGACACAATTTGTAGATGATCAAAATTATGTATATGTATATATGAATATGATCATTTAAAATTTATTAGGTTTTCTAGTTTGCTAAAAACATAGAGAATATTATTGATAAGTTTACTTAAGAGTTACATGAGCAATAAATTGAATACAAATAAAGTAACAAAGTAGAATAATAAAAAATGTGAATAACAAAAATGTAAGCAATTAAAAACATTTTACATTATGATCAATATAATTCTATCTTCTTTTACTCTTCTTATAGTCACACTTTTTCCATCTTTCGATATTGATCATATGAAGAAAATCCAAGTTGAAATCTTATACCATTCAAATCCTTTACTATTATAATTTATAGATCCAAAGTGTATATTCTCGTGGCTATGAATCCATTAAAATCATGTAGATATGAATCAACATTCTATTTCTGGTGGTCATATCATTAGTAAATGTAACCATGTATTTTCAATGTATTTGTTAGCAGCCATGCTTAAAGTCATTTTTATTTTGAGTATGGGAATGCCTATCTCAGTGACGATATAATATTGTACTGGGATTTCCTTGTGTTTTTAGGAGGTTTCCAACCGATCTGTTCTTTGTTTCAAATACCCACCTGGAAAAGTATTTCAGCTATCATCTCTTCTAACTTCATACTTTGGGGGGAATATTTTTATATAACATTTTGTCGCAGCAAGTGATACTGCCTATTCTCTAACATCTAAAGCATAGAAATTTGGAAGAAAACTGAGAGAAAGTCTTCTTGGGAAGGATCAACTCTGAAAAATACCTAAATTTGAAAATTGTTGCTTGTTTCTTTCTAGCAAGGTGCGACAATGTCACCTTTTGATTAGGTTTAAGGGTGTGAGAACCTTGTACATGGGAAAAAATAAGAAATGTTCCAAGCTTATAGAAGATAAACTTTCATGATGAGTTGTTTTCTGATCGTTTTGGATCTCGTCTGCCTCTCCTAATTTAGTGAGATCCTAACCTCCTCATGGATTCCCCTCCAATCTATAAATGGAGGCATATTCAAAAGGGAAAGGCTAATAAGTAATAAGTCATGAGTAATAAAATAATGTTGAATTGAGAATAGATCTTGGTATGTAATTGAGAGTTTTTGAACTTCATTTTGGTCCTAAGATATTTTCGGCAAAAGTGTTCAAGAGATGGTGATGGAATTAATGGAGGTCACTTGGATGACGGAACATTGAACTACTGGAAGGAAATTTTCAATGCCAAGGCTTGGTTGTAAACTGCTTCTTGATTTATTAATACAATTATACATTTTCCTTTCCTAATAAAGGTTGTTAATGGTTTTTAATTTGTATTTCTCCTTGGATATTTACATAGATTCATTGACACATATGTATGTTTTTTACTTTCATTCGTTCTTTTTTATCCTTTTGGAGGTCTCTATTTCTAAAAAGCATTGGATCAAGTTTGGAGCTACAATCAACGATGACAAACTTCAGTTAAAAAGGTATGGATTTCCATTCATTCATATTTATTTTGAATCTAAGGAAAGGAGTGTGTTCTATCTTGGTTTTTTCTAGTTTCGGGTTCCCAAAATAGGGATATTTATTTATGTCCGTATTTACGAATTTATCCACAACAAAAAATCGTAATGAGGACATAAAAAAATCTCCCTAGTTCAATACCACACAACCTAGACAACATATGATGGAATGGGAGAACCCAGAGAACATATAGACATATGTGTAACCCAATGGACATTGGTTCCACCAAAGGAATTTCCACATCACTTTATTCATATGCCAAATTGGAACTACGTAGAGGAACTACAAACTGGGAAGATTTGCAGCAGAATTTTGTGATCACCTTTGGATTTGAACATGAGAATCTAGAAACAGATCCAACACTGAAGTAGATAAAAGAGAATTCATTTGAAGAACCATAAGTTGAAATTGTAACATGTTATCAAAATTAGAATAGACAGACAGTCAGACAATTTTAACATTGCTACCACATCAAAGATGGTGACCCAGCAAAAGAAAACCCATGCGATATTTAGATTACAAAAGTTGAAGGGGAAAGAAAAGTAGAAGGTCCAAAGTTAGAGTAAGAATAATTTTTTTCACCACTGAAGATAAAGAAGGTAAATATTGTAATAGAAGAGAATCCAAATATTGCAATTATTGGTGACTATTGGGATAACCAGAGAGTGGAAACAACAATAGAGTTATTGTGCGAGTATAGTTACTTGCTTCCAATGACATTTTCATAAATGAAAGGGGTAGGAGGAGAACTTGAAGAAATGAAGATCCCATTGAGACCAAATGCTATACCAATAAGACAAAGACCATATAGATTTAATCCAATATATAAACATAAAGTGAAGGTAGAGATTGATAAAATGTTAGAGGTTCGGATAATAGAACCTGTTGAAGAATTTGAGTGGATTAGCCCTATGGTAGTTTAGGAGAAGAAGAAAGGGGGAATAATGATCTTTGTAGACTTAAGGAATTTAAATGATTCATGTCTTCATGATCCCTTCCCTACTCCTTTTACAAATGAGGTATTGGAGAATGTAGGAGGACAAGAAGCATACTCATTTATTGATGGATTTCCATGGTATCATCACATCAAAATAACACCAGAGGATCATCATAAGACTAAATTTTCCATAGAATGGGGGAAATATTAGGCTTGCTCCAATAGGCCCCCAACACTCACTTGTGGCTTGTCCCCAACCACTCAGGTAGTGTGTTCCTCCTAAATTGACTTCTCTAGCTCCTCAAACCTGGCTAAAATGTATTCAAATTTATAATTTAGTTGTGTGCTCTTCCCTACAATAGTCTCCATAGTCTACGTAGTGATAGGATCCTTAAAACATTATTCATTCTGCAATCCAATTTGTTCAACCTAAACCTTGGCTTCATCAATCTCTGTCATCATTTCTTCTGCGCCCTCTTGCAGTGGCTCCAACTGTGCTTGCCTTTCCTATTTTTGTACTTGTATGTTCTTCAATTGTCCATGCAAGTTCTTCATTTCTTGCACACTCCTCAATATGTCTAATATTATTATCATCTTCTATTTTTTATTTAGTTATTGTAGCGCTATGTTTACACCTTCTTCTTTCTTTTCTATCTCCTACAGTTTTCCATCCTCCAACATATATGTCCATAACTTCGTGCTTCTATTGAACAACTCTGTGATTTCCTGAGTGCTCAGTGCAATACTCTCCATATGACTTATAAATTCTTGTTCCCTTTGCGTTATAACTTTTTGTGGTGTAGTGGGAGCTAAGAGGTCCATCAAATATGCAATGTATATCTTGTAAGCCTCCATAGTATACACTATCTTTTAAATATTTTCTTCTATTGGTCTGTTCCCTTCTTGCACACTGTTAGCAATTGTTTTAAACACTTCTTTCACCTGTTGTTCCATTTTGTTAGTGCGCTAATTTACTATATATCTCTTGAAATGTACTTTACTGATTCTCAAATCTAGTTTCCTTTTTACTTCGTTGGCCAATTATAGACTTGTTGCATCTATGTGGGCCCTCAACTGTATTTCTCGCTCAACACTTATTTGAAGTTTGTACAACACCTTTGTTGGAACCTTGGGAAGTTCCAAGTCCAAATGATTTATGTCCTTTAATGGATTTTGCGTTGTCTCATCATACACCTGTAACATATCCTTAGTTATATTTAAATATTCACTCCCCATGGCTATAATATGCATTGTCTCCTACATTGGAACTGATATTTCCTACAAAGTGTGTTGTTGCACTTGTTCTTTCTCCTGTGTTGTAGTGATTTGTAATTGTTCTAGTGCCTCCTTTACTTCTGTCAACTTCTTCACTATCTCTTCCCTTTGCTTCTCTACATCATACCACAGCTCTGTTACGTGGTCCTATATTCCAAATCATCCTTTTTCAATGTGATCTTTGGAATGCCCTTATGCACCTTCATCTTCTTGCACTAGCTTGTTAATTGTAGGCTTGTTCTCTTCAATGACATAGTTTATGTCTATGTCCTTGTCACTGGTATCTCTAAATCTGGGAGACTGCCTCCTCCTGTTTCCTCTAGAATAGAAGTATTTATATATTTCTTCGCTCCTCCATTTGATTCTACTACGCACTCTTTTTCCTTAGCTAGAGCCTTTGGGATAATATATTTCTACTCGGGCTTCTTGATGGTTGAACTTCCACCCATTTCTTTGGCATGCTTAGTTTCCTTCCTTGTATTTTTTGCTGGACTTGTTGACTTCTTTGAGGTGTCAATCTTTGCTTTCTTCTTAGATATTGGTACCTTCTTTCGAATCCCTGGAACATTCCATTCCTTAGGCTAGTCCTTCATGGCCCACTGTAGTTCCTCTCATGTGACACGATACCTTAGTTGTAGCCACTCCTTCTTAGGATCCCTTATGGCCTGGACCAACATGTTGTGTCTAGAAGCCTTAAAGTTTGTTATTCCTTGGTTCTCGCTCACAACTTCTAGTGGTATCCTTCATGTAATGGATATATTTTCCTCCATATCATCAAACAACATACTAAAATTCATATAATTTTCCTTACCTCTCTTCGGATCTGAAGTATGCCAAAGTGTTGTATTTTTCGCTGCATGACACTTCCCTATCCTCTAAAACTACATTGTATTTCAGTTCTCCCCAACCAACCAATGTTGTTAGCATAATAAACCATGAATAATGGAACTATGTTCCTAGATCATGTGCATCCTTGCAGTCCTCCAAAACAAAAATGAGTAGATAATTATCACAACTAAGTAGACTCCCCTTCGCGCACTGCAATGTTGTTGATATCACTCCTATAGGTTCTTCTTCCATGCAACATTTCCTCAATATTTTACATTCCATCAACTTCGCAACCAACCTCATTGTTGGTTCATTGATCTAGTTAATGATAATTCCCTAGGACCCTCTCTCAGTGCCATATTTCTTCTTCATCTCCTCTACTAAAAAAATTTCCTTTGTCTTATCATCTAGATATTGTTCTTGTTCTTCTCCTTCTATCGGTAAACCTTTAATATCTACAATTAAATATTCATCTATGGAGACATGCCTCTCCATCCATAAGATACCTCCATGTAATAGTGCCAAAAGTTGTTTGACACGGGAATTTACATATTTTCCCCTCCAAAAGTGGGGAGTCTTTAGGAGGCTAATGATCCTTGTGTTATAAATACCTAAAATCCACTACTTTGGTTCAAAAATGGGATCCCTTAATGGACCCTCTCCTTTTCTCTCCATTTATACTTGTGATGAAAAATCACAAAAATTTTCCGTGTCTTTCACATAATGATCATAATACTTTAGTTTGTTAATGGTCCCTAACATATCAACAACTATTTTGACTCCATCTCATATCTTTGGCAGTGATAGTGTTAACTCTTTCTACTTGGCTGGTGTTATTAGGGAAACAATTTTTTCCCTAGTCCTCTTATATCCTTCTGACGGTCCTACCACTTCTTCTTGGTTGTCTTCCTCATCTTCTTATGTGTCTAAATCTTGTTGACTTGTAATATATTCCACCTGCACTTCCTCCGAATGCTATGTTGGCTCTGCAACATGGTGTTTCACTTCTTCGGCCTATCCTCTAGGTTCATATGACTATGTTCATTCATCATCATCCCGATACATACGTTGTGGTAGTCCTAATCCAAGTTGTTGCATGGGATTTTACTCTATGATAGAGTTTTATGTTTGTCCCCACATATCGACCTACATATCTTTTATTACTAGAAACTATTATTCTTCTACAAGTGTGGGACTAATCGTCTCGATGAATGGTGAAGGAATGGCATCCATGTCCCTTACTCCCTCATGATGAATGTTTACCACATCGGTCATTGTATCCTGTGGCACTACATTTTTTCCTTTTAGTTTGGTTGGGATATTCAAAATTTGGTGGCACCATTATATTAAATATGGATTGGGATTGTAATAAACCATGGTCGAGCCCCTGTTGAATTGTAAACATGTTTTGTAGGCTGGTGAGCCAAGTGATTCTAAGCTAGGAGGCTTATGTGATGTTTAGGCTAGAGAGCCTAGATGCTAAATTCCAGTGAGGCTATTTTTCCATATGTAAACAATAATATCATTAATATAATACATTGTTGCATGTAGACCGACCAGGATAAAAGAGAATGGGGGAATAAGCTCTATTGGGTAGGGAAAGGGAGGGGGCTAAAATACTAGGGAAAAGGGCTAAGATTGAGGGCTTAACCCCAAGAGAATATTATATTATTATTTCCTAAAGACTAAGGTGAGGATATTTTTTTTATCCTAAGTATCATGTAAGAGGGAATGAATCCAAAGTGGAGAAAAATGAAATCTAGGAGAGCCATGTTTCAATCATGGAGCATGGAAATATAGGTGGGGGAAAATAGTATGTTTTGCATATTTTTCCCCATTGACTCACACACAAACACAAAAATCCATCCCCTCAATCGTTGAACTCTGCAACATTCATGCACCTTTGGAACCTATAGCATTTTTGTAGTTATCTCATACTTTACCTATGAAGCACAAGACACGTGTACTTCACCTGAGCCCATACCATGCCTTAATAGACTACTATTGTTGATCTAAAAATGAAGAAGACTTGAAATCTTGAAAATATTTGCAAGTAAAGTTTATGTGTTAAAAGGAAAATGGATCAACTTTGCAACACATTATTAATAGGATTTACTCATTTAAGACAGAAATAAATAGCAGCATAATCAATGAACATAAGAACATAAACACAACAAATGATAAAGGAGTTCACCCCTCTCTTGGGCTACATCTCTTGGTCCAGCTTCCAATGGATCATTATTATTAATTGCTCCAAGTGCTCAAAAACATGCTTTACAATGCTAAAATTGACCAACATACTGCTCCAATGGCTTCAGAGCATCCAAAAACCCCTAGCTGGGCTTTTTCGGCACCTCGTTTGGCCAAAAAACGAAGAAGTTAGTCTTCCTGGAAGTTCCCCCCTTCAAGCTTGTTGTCTCTGCATCTACAAATTGCACCCTTGTCCATTCAACCTAGCACACATGCAATTTAAAGCATGAAAAAACAACACTGAATGCAACCGCGCCAATGGTGTGAACTGTAGGATGGTTATGGGCGCACCAGCCCCTAACCGCCAAGCTCTCGGGCATATGGGTTCATGATATGACCACGCGCATTTACAAAAAGGGCTAACCTTACAAGACAACATTTAAACGCCAAGTGTCGGGCGCGTTTAAACTCTTGTGCTTTTGTTTGGCCATGGGCATGTGGTTGAGGGTTGTGAGACCGAGGTCTAAATCATTTGCAATACGCAAACCCACAAGCATTTTGAACTTTGGTCATATGGATACAATAATACAACCACAGTCCAGGGCTAAGCCTCGGCCCGACCCTCCACTGACATGCATGTAATTCAAACTTATATAATTTGCAAAACATATAGTTAATAAGAAACAATGCATGGCACGCTGGTAGGGCGACCATTGCCAAATATTTGCATGGTGGGGAGGTCCGGGGTTCGAATCCCACGGACTCCATAAAATTTTAAACCAATACAACGGTGCCATGTGGCAGCCCATGACTGAGCTACATGGCACCACACCATTTATCAAAATGATGCCACATGTCGCATTGTGATTCGACCACATCTACCAATAGATGATTGCCATGTCACTAGCTGCCCTATCATCATACATCATGCCACATCACCTGTACGGACTCTGCCACATCAGCCTGTATGGGCTGCACAGTCAACGTCCTTTTTTTACCTGTTTGACAATTCGAACAGATCATGATATCTCTCGCTCTCGACGTTCGTTTGAAATGAAATGAGTTGTTTTGGGTTTACAAGGACTAGGCCTACGCTCTCGTTCGATTTGAAGTGATTCCGAGCATTTTGAATTTTTGAGCAAAATTTGATCCCCTAATCACACCTCCCCATTGGGAAGCTTTTGGACCTCCGAAAGACTATATTCAGTCTATGTGAAGATGAGGGTATAGTTCCCTCACCCTTCCAACCTCAATCCACTTGTCTTTGCTTGGATTGGTACCTTTAAGACCAACTCGAAGATACTCCACATTTCCTCGTTTTGAAGTTTGCATTCTCCTGTCAAGGATTGTGTCTTCATGTAGTTCTGTAAGATATTATGGGGAAAAATCATCTATAGAAGGAATCTAAACATGCTCTCCATGATCATCAATCAATGGAGGCTCATACAATTTCAAATTCTCAACATTAACAACTGCATACATTTGCATATAAGGGGAGGCAAATCTAAGCGAAAGGCATTGTTACCAATCTTGTCGATAATCTTGAAAGGACGATATCGAATTGGTTTCAATTTTTACCTTCTCCTTTAAGCCTCTCACTGCTGATGTAAAGCCAAACTTCACCAACTTGGAAGCGTGATTAATACGATGCTTGTCATGTCTCATTTTGTACTGCCGACTCTTTTCCAGCTGCTCTTGCACCACTTGATGTATCGGTGAATTTGTTCAATGCACTTTTACGCCCTATCAATGTCATATTGACCATTGATAGCAATATACTTCCCAAGGAATAAAATCTAAAGGAGACTTGGGAAAATAGCCATTATGCTCCAAATGGAGATGTTTGAGTCGAGGAAAAGTTAACTTAGCTTCGATTGTAAGCATGTTGAATGTAGTGTAAATGCTCATCCAAAGTTTAGGATAACTTGGCAATAAGCACGAAGAATATGCAATATTGTTCGATTTACCATATAGTTCGACCATTTGTTTGCGGATGAAAATCCATGCTCTTTTAAGTTTGGTTTCCATGAGTGCCCATAAACTCATGGACACCAAACTTAAAACTTCCAACAAATCGAGAATCGATCGAGGAAAAATAATGGATTTAGGCAATCCAAAATGCACCCAAAGCATTTTGAAACAACATTGTTCCATTTGTTAAAATTTGTAACACACTTGGTACAGGAGCATCAAAATGCACATTTTGCTAAATCGATCAACCACAACATAGAATGTAATCGTGGTTTTGTCACCGACATGGGTAAACCACCTACAAAATCCATAGAAATACTTCCCAAGGACAAGAAGGAACTAGAGGGTATACAAACCAACACGATTGCTAGGTTTACTTGTGGCACCTGGCAGACATCCTCGAACATATCTTGAAACACTTTCATTCATTTTAGGCGGTAGAAATATCTTTTGCAAATTAGCCACTATCGCCTACACCAAAATGACTTGACAATAAAGAGAAGAATGGGCTTCTCTTATAATGTTGATTCTTTCCCCCAATGGAATACACAACTTGCCAAGATGATACAAAGATTATTATGCACATGATAATCAATTCTTCAACATGGTTAAAGTGGCACAAGAAGTTTCATACACTTCTTTGAAGTCAATATCCAAAGCATATTACTCAACATACTCATGCATGATGGGACTATGCTTAGAATAGCTGAAGCACTAATAATAGGCCTTGAAAGCATATCAGCGACTTTGTTAAAAATTCCCCTTCTTATGCGATAACCGATAAGCCCGTGAAGAAAACCCATCCATGTGAAGTGCCTAGCTTGTTGTAGCTTTCTATGTGATTGTAAGTATTGGGTGGTTGATGATGATTATTGAAAAATGGTTTCTTTCCCAACAAATAATGTTTCCACACACTTTGAACTAATGCATACAATTCCTTATCATAGTGGGATAATTAATCATGGCACCATTAAAAGTCGAATGAAACAAATGGGCTTACCATGCTTTAGCAAAATTGCTCCCATTGCATAATTGCTACATCGTTTTGGATTTCAAAGGTTGTCTTAAATTTGGAAAAATTTGGAAGTGCAAAAACAGGCGTTGAACTGATCTTTTCTTTCAAAGTATCAAAAACCTTATGTTGCTTGCCTCCGGTCGGAAAACTTGCTTGACACTTGTCCGCGACATGTAATGGAGCTGCAATGGAAGCGTTCAGCAATAAACTTCCTCAATATTGGTCACTCACCCAAAAATTCTTACCTACGTCACATTCTTTGGGCTGAGGCCATTCGAAAATGACTTTTGACCTTGGAGGGATCAATTTTTAATTCACCTCCACCAACAATATGTCCCTATGTAAATAAATTGAATTTTTCCAAATTCACATTTGGACAACTAAAAACAACTATTCTTTTCTCAAAACATCCAAAACTTACGACACCACATGTCTAACATGCTCTTCCAGAGATTTGCTAAAGATAAAATATCATCCAAGTAGACAATAACACAATCATCTACAAAGGCCTTAAGACATCATTCATAACTCTCATGAAAGTGGCGAGGTGCATTGCAAAGTCAAAAGGCATTACCATCCCATTCAAACAAACCTTTCTTAGTTGAAGATGTCAACTGTGTGTCTCCCTCACCAATTCCGATTTGATGATATCCGCTTCTCCGTCTAACTTAGTAAAATATTTAGCATCTTTTAATTGGTGAAGAAAATCATCAATTCGAGGGAGAGGATAACGATTCTTAACTATAATTTTGTTAACCAACGAAATCAACACACATATACCACATACCATCTTTCTTTGGCACTAACACAATTGGAATCCACATGGTGATAGACTTGGTACAATAACCCTTTGTGGAAACTCTTGAATTTGTTTTTAATCTTAGCATTTCCATAACTGACATTCTATACATGCAATGTTTGGAAGAGGAATATCTTGTTGCAATTGAATTTCATGTTGGACTCCCCTTTTAGAGGTAATCCCTTAGGTTCTTTAAACATTTCATCATATTGAGTAACAACTTCATATAAGTCGGATTTCAACACCGTATCACAACCTTGAAATGTTTCATTTTCAATATCAACTTTAGGTTTGATCATTAACAGAACAAAATTCTTTCTAACATTGACTAATCTCTTCATGTATCCTACATTTATAAGTGATAAATTCATCTTCTTTGTATGGGCTCTAACATTGTACTCAACTCATCTTAAACAAATAATACTTATTCTCCTAACGATAGAAAACAGCTTTCCCTATCGTATAAATGTGGGCTTCACAACACAATACCACGGATATCCAATGGAATAACATCAAGATCTACCTCATCAACAAAATTTAGAGTGATAGCAAACCTAAGTTTACACCTTATTGTTACTTGTAACTTAGCATTATCACATATCCAAACAAGAGGGTATGGCTTGGGATGTGGAATTGTTTCAACTTTAATTTCTTAGCAGTTTCTTCAGAAATAAGGTTGCTTGAGATCCGATATCAAATAGAGTATCTATCTTGGTATGCTGAAACAACCCTTGTATGTGAAAAAATTTCAATTCTCTCTTTTCTTGTTGAGTTACATTGATATTACTTGAAGAACTAGTACTTGCAGTAGAACCATTACCTTGATAACATTGATATTACTTGAAGAACTAGTACTTGCATTAGAACCATTACCTTGATAACCCATGGTTGTGATCTTTGTTTCATCACCTGAATCAAAACCTAAATCATGCTGAATGGTCGTAGTAGTCTTTGACTTCCCTTTGTTGTTGTTGCCAAACTTTTTGGGTCTTCTTTCAGGATGAAGTTTCCAACAATGGTCTTCATCATGGCCATCTTATGAACAATGTTTGCATGTGAATTTTTCTCCCTCTTTCTTAACAACAACATTCTTTCTACCATTGCCCTTGAACTTATTCTTTCCTTTATCTCCATGGCTGAAAGTCTTCTTGTTACCCTCATGAGTGTCGTTCCTTCCTCTTTCTTCCAAATCGGTAGCCTGAAAACAAACTTCATCTAGATTTGAAGGATTAAACATGAGTATAGTATGTCTCAAATAACTATGTAAAGCTCCAATGTATTTGAGTAAAGTTTCTTGAGAAGAAAAATCTACTCCCAAAACCAAAGCTCTTCTCCTAAATCCTTGAGTAAAGCTTTGCACACTCTGTCCTTTAGCTTGTTTAAAATTTTGCCATTCCATAGTAGCCTTTTTCTTATATGCCAATAGATAAAATTGTTTTTTAAGTGAAACAATAAAATCATTCCAAGAAATTAAAATTTTACCATGCTTCTTCATGTCCTCCTGAGTCTTGGATTCCCACCAAATAAGTGCCGCACTATCTAATCTTAAAGAAGCAAGCTGAATTTTGGTTTCATCATCTTGAATTTTTTGTATTCTATAATGTACTTCAATCTGACGTATCCAATTATTTAACTTCTCAGCATTAACTTCTCCATTGTATATTGGCAATTCAAATTTTATATCAAGCTTTAATGAAGGAATTTGCGAAGGAGTTTTACCATGTCCCTTTGGAGAATTTGGAGGAGGTCTTGAATTGGTAGAAGAAGAAGAAGAAGAAGATGGAGGAGAGGGTGGTGGAGAAGCACCATTCCCTCCATTTCCGTTTGGAGTTTTATCACCACTGTCTCCCTTACGCTTTGAAGTGTTGGAGCCTTCACCTTGCAACCCTGCATTCCTTTCCATCAAGATATTTATCATCTCTCTCATTCCCATGACAGCCTTTTTGAGATCTTCATCTTCTGCAGGAACACGTTCATGACTTTCTTCATGAGCCATAATTGGTGAATGCCTCCTTGAAACTTGTGGTGATTGTATATGCTTCCTCCTTGAAGGATGAGAACTTGGCTTCACAAGTTGACCTTCTCCTCTTGTGAGTTTCAACCTTGTGAGCATCAGAAAACAAAACACTTGCAAATAATCAAGTCTTCGAAAACCAGTGTTGTGATACCAACTTGATCTAAAAATGAAGAAGAATCGAAATCTTGAAAATATTTGCAAGTAAAGTTTATGTGTTAAAAAGAAAATGGATCAACTTTGCAACACATTATTAATAGGATTTACTCATTTAAGACACAAATAAACAACAGCATAATCAATGAACATAATCACATAAACACAACAAATGATAAAGGAGTTCACCCCTCTCTTGGGCTACATCTCCTGGTCCAGCTTCCAATGGATCATTATTATTAATTACTCAAAGTGCTCAAAAACATGCTTTACAATGCTCAAATTGACCAACAGATTGCTCCAATGGCTTCAGAGCGTCCAAAAACCCCTAGCTGGGCTTTTTCAGCACCTCGTTTGACCAAAAAACGAAGAAGTTAGGCTTCCTGGAAGTTCCCCCCTTCAAGCTTGTTGTCTCTGCATCTACAAATTGCACCCTTGTCCATTCAATCTACCACACACGCAATTTAAAGCATGAAAACCCAGCACCAAAAGCAACTGCGCCAATGGTGCGAACTATAGGATGATTATGGGCACGCCAGCCCCTAACTGCCAAGCTCTCAGGCATATGGGTTCATGATATGACCACGTTCATTTACAAAAAGGGCTAACCTTACAAGCCAACATTTAAACGCCAAGTGTCGGACGCGTTTAAACTCCCGTGATTTTGTTTGGCCATGAGCATGTGGTTGAGGGTTATGCGACCGGGGGCTAAATCATTTTCAATACACAAACCCACAAGAGTTTTGAACTGTGGTCATATGGATACAATAATACAACCACGGGCCAGGGATAAGCCTCAGCCCGACCCTCCGCCAAAATGCATGTAATTCAAACTTATATAATTTGCAAAACATATAGTTAATAAGAAACAATGCATGGCGCACTCGTAGAGCAGCCATTGCCAAAGATTTGCATGCTGGGGAGGTCCGGGGTTCGAATCCAATGGACTCCATAAAATTTTAAACCAATACAATGGTGGCACGTGGCAGCCCATCACTGGGCCATGCGGCACCACACCATTTATCAAAATGATGCCATGTGTTGCATTGCGATTCAACCACATCTACCAATAGATGATTTCCGCATCACCATATGCCTTGTCAGCATACATCATGCCATGTCACCTGTACGGCCTTTGCCACGTCAGCCTATACAGACTTCACAGTCAGCATCCTTTTTTTACCTGTTTGACGATTCGAACAAATCATGATATCTCTCGCTCTCGACGTCCGTTTGAAACGAAATGAGTTGTGTTGGGTTTGTAACGACGAGGTCTACACTCTCGTTTGATTTCAAGTGATTCCAAGAACTTTGAAGTTTTGAGCAAAATTTGATCCCCTGATAAGTTGCTGCCAACGCAGTTCCTTGACTGAGCATGGATTTCTACCATCATATGTTCTATACCTGAGCTTTGTTGTTTCCATCACCCTTACTCGATTGACTTAGGAGTGGACTAAATAAGCAGGTTGTGAGGCCTGTAAGAAACACTCTCTAGGTGAGAGAGGTTGTTGGGGAAATGTTTTTATGAGCAAGAGCTCAACGAAAGCTATAGTTCTCTAAGAATTCATGTTTGGCCTATTGATGAGGCCCTAGAATGGAAGTGGGGCATCCGAAGGACTCTTGAGAAGAAAAGGGGCACACTTCCTGGGGTGGGAAAGTGATGTGGGGAATGAGAGGCTATAGGTTGTTAGTGTGAGTTAGCTCCTGGGATGGAATCCTTGATGTTGATTGTGCAGCTTCAAGTCATCTCAGCCTAGCCTAGGAATCCCCTTACCTGGGTGGAGTTTAGTCCTAGATCAAGGGTGACCCACTGCTAAGAGTGATGAGTAGTGTGGTCTAAGGCTAAGAGGTTCATGGAAGGTATGCACGCAATTGGTGGTCTTCCATAAAAATATAAGTACCATTTATGTGTTCAACTTCATGTTGTGTATTTGTACATGTTTTATAGTTATTAGTTTATTCTGTATATGTTGTATGTATAGACTTTACTTTTATTTTCACATTTATTTATGTATTAGAAGAATGTAATTATCTATTAATTTTTATTTGTATGATGTTCCATATGAGTCTCTGAGTGGTATAGCCCAGTGGCCTAAGGCTGGGGTGTACTACCAAATCTGTATTAGAACTTAGCAATAATTTTTTCTATGAGGTATCATGGCCCAACCTGGGTGGTCGTGGATGTTGCAAATTGGTATCAGAGCCCATGGTTTGAAAACTGAACCTATATGGGTCGTGTATGAGTAAATTGAAGTTACAGAGTGCTAGAAGGGTGCTGAGAGAACACTTGGGAGGTATTTGAAATATCATGAGGTGTGGAAGACAAGGAAGCCACAATAACCGTAGTTATGGGACACAAAACTAAATTGGGACAATGGGATATGTGGGGAGCAAGAAGACCCTTCCCAACCGTCAGATATGGAAAAGGTGCATGAAAGTTAACCTCCAAGTCCTTCGAACTTCATGAATTTGGTGAATTTTATGTTTTTTTGAGCAAAAGCAGCCGAAGCCCGAAGTTTCGAAGTCCTGGAGTGATTTTCAGCCATAGATCATCCAGGAGGAGGAGAACCATGGATTTTCACCAAGTAGTTCGGTGGTTTGGAGTTCGGGGATGTTGGTTGAGTTGTAGATAGAATGTACTTCCTATTGAAGTCCTGAAGTCTGGAACTCATCGAGATTGTTTGATCAATAGGGAGACGTGTCCATAGATAAACCATGCAAAGTTTGACAGTTCGACGATATAGAGTTTGGGAGAACTTGGAGGTAATGTTAAGAAAATCTCCAATGTTCTGGAGCCTCGGAGTCTCAAAGTTTTGGGAAGTGACTATTTAGAAGTTGAGAGTTTAGAAGAAGCATTGTGATGAGCCAAGAAATCCACCAAAGCCTGGATCTACATAGTGTCGAACCATAGGGCTAGACATGGCATGATGATGTAACCGGGGGTGATGTGAACCTCCCCTAGTCGTGTGAAGTGTCGGTCATAATTGTACCTTTGAGAGTCCCTTAGTACCAATTGGGACCTGACATGTGTCACCCATCGGTGGGGCCACGTGTCACTACATTAATTGTTTGACATTTGAGCTAAGGATATCACCATATTCATTGATTCGACGTTTGGGTATTTTGAAGAGTTATAAGGTAAATACTTCCGAAGCCAAAATCCTCGAAGAGTTGGAGTCCCAAAACTCTAGAGTAGCATAGTTCACAAGTTTGGAATTTGGAAGAAATGGGGAGTAGGGTTTAGGAAAGCTTTGAAGTTCTGAAGCTTGAGGAAGAGACTATTCGACAGTTTGATGTTCAGAAGAAATTTTGTGTTGTAATGAAAAATCGTTTGAATCCTGAATCTCTGGAGTGCCATAGTGACACGACATGATGACATCACAAGGAGTGACGTGGACCAGTTCACTAGTTTAGAATTTAGGAGAATTGTTGAGTTTTGCTGTGAAGTTCTCTAAAGTGCCAAAGTTCCAAAATGCAGAAGGACCACTTGTTCAGTACTTCACTAGGTTCTCCTTTGGAGGAATCACTAGATGTTGTAGTTAGAAATCATAGAGTGTCGAAGTCCTAGAGCTCCTACTGACCATAGATATAAATAGAGAATGAGGACTGCCAATTAATGCGTCCTTTGAGCTTTCAGAAATTCAACATTTGGGAGATTAGAGGTGTGCAAGTGAAATGTTTGTCGAAGCTTGAAATTATGAAGTCACATATTACAGAAGTGATGTGCCATGTTGATGTCACCTAGGGTGATGAGGACCATCGTATGCATGCCACGTGCCCACCTGTTTTGTGTGTTTGATAGGTCATTTGTTCCAATGGGGTTTTGACATGCGTCAATAATTGATTGGGCCACATGTCATCTCTGTATTACTAACACGTAGCCCCCTGGGTGCACCATACACAGTGAGCCTATAAAGTTAGGGGGTTGGGTATTCGGGGAAATGGAAGTATGAAGTTGTAAGAACATCCAAAGTGTGAATCTCGAGAGAGACAATCCGCCAGTTCACCACTTTAACATTTAGAGGAAATGATGTGAGGTGAAAGGAAAACCTATGAAGCCTGAAGTTCTAGAGCTCTAAAGTCCCGAAGCTCCATTTAATATCCTATCAATTAACGCCTAGTTATAGCCCGAGGTTAGATGGGTTTTTGGCTGAAAATAAAGGGGCTAAGGCATGGAAATGATTTGTTGGAGGTAGAAAAGGGGCTTAGAAAGGGATCCCATGGGGTTTCGATTTGTTCAAACCTACACCTAAAAAGTTAATAAGGCCTGTGAACCTTATGATAGGATCCATCAAGTGTCCAAGAATCAATTTGGATATGAGAAAAGAGAACAATTTTACAAATATTACGTCACAGAAAGGACAATTTTCAATTTTCCATAACTTTCTGCTGAAGATTCAGAATTGAGCAAGAAAGGAGTCATTGGAAAGGTCCGGGACAACATAAATTTTTTGTTTACCACGAAAAGGGGACTAGTTAAATAAATAATCATAAAATCAAAGGAAATAAGTCGGATAGGTTATTGAACCAAAATGGTTCATGTTTTTATAAAATTGTTGAATCAATTAGCCTGACAAGGTTCTGTTGGTTGCACATTTTGTAGAATTAACAACAACATGATCAGATTAGAATCAACACAGAGTGCATAGAGATGGAGGATACACAGGGGGATTACAACTAGTAACATGAGATCAGAGGAATGGATGTCCATTTTGGTATGGAAGGAACAAAATCCAATGAACATGGATAAGGAAAAGATGAAAACATGAATATTGTGGAGATCATAATAAATTTGTAGAAAGATGTCCAAAGTCACAAGACTGATAATGAGAGGCTTATAAAATATAAAGAGAAACAAGAATAATTCAATATGAAGTTAATGTAGAGCCTGGATAAAGTTGAAAATAAATTGGATAAGGAGAGTGGCTCCAACAAATCAGGAGGCCACAAGTCCCCCGATGAGAAAATAAGATCAAGGAGTGGTAGTAGATATCACCATCAGTCCCAAGTACATTCCAATAGGAGATAACACAACAATTGAAGCCCATCTCCTATCAGGAAGAATCATAAGATGCTTGGGATAGATGAACTGAGAGGAGAAATGAATAAGATCAAACCTCCTATTTTTTATGGTGAACACAAGAAGGATGAATATGCTGACACATGGTTTTTAGGCATGAGGAAGTACTTCCAATTGCATAATTATTATTCTCATGCATAATGAAGAATTTTATCTACCAAGTTAAAGGAAAGGCATCCATGTGGTGGGACCATCTTGTGCAAGTGAAACACATCAAAGAGAATAATGGTACATGGAAGGAATTCAATAAGCATTTTAAGAAGAAATACTTAACAAAGAGGTATTTTTACAAAAAGATGAAAGAGTTTTTTGAAACAAACTAGGAAGCATGACCATTGATGAGTATGAAAGGATATTTTTAGAACTATTGAAGTATGTCTCCTTCATCAAAGATGAGACATTTAAGATCCATATATATTTGAGTGGGATTCCATCTTTCATTAGTGATTAAATTCAATATGATGATCCTAAAAATTTGGAGGAAACCATAATAAGAACCAAGTGCTTATATGATCAACATAAGGGAAATCCTACTTTCCAAAGATATTGGGAAGACAAGAAAAAGTTCAAGACGGAACAAAGTAAGAAAGGGAAGAATCCACCATTCTTTAGAAACAATTCTCAGGGAGAACAAACCCCTAGAGTGCCCATAATGCTTGAGATGGGTGGAAAAAATACAAGGAAGACATGCATTCAATGTTGGGGTTGTAAAGGAGACCATTTGTATAGAGAATGTTCTCACAAAAAAGATAAAGTGGGAGTTTTCCACAATGTACAAAAATCTGAAACATTGGAGGGCATGGGAAGAAGTGTTCCAATGATATATGCATCCCTGGACAACAAGCAAGCATAATCTCAATCACACATGGTTGAAGTAGAAGGTATGATCAATAAGCATACCTTTACTATTTTACCAGATTTAGGATCCATTCATAGCTATATAGATCCTAAGGTAGTGGAAATATTGCAATTTCCAAAAATAAAGCATGGGAAATCTTGGTTGGTGCAACTAGCTACATGATCCAAGAGAAAAGTTGTTGATCTGGTTAAGTCATCTCCAGTGGAATTCCAAGGAATTCCCAGGGAAGGTATTGTCCGAGAGATCTCAACAATGTAATTGAAGAAGTGTTATAGGAAGGGCTTACAAATATTTGCAGCTCATAATGGAGGAATCACCAAAGGATAAGGTGCCACATCATGAGGATCATTTAGTCCTAAAATATTTTGAGGATTTGTTCAAGGATATACAACAAATACCCCCAAAGAGATATATCAATTTCTTTATAAACTTAATGACTAGAAAAACTCCAGTATCCAAGACTCATTACAGGATGAGTACTCCAGAGTTGAAGGAAATGCAAATAGAACTTGAAGAAATTCTGAAGAAGGGGTATACATGCCCAAGTGTGTCACCTTTGGGTGCCCCAACTTTATTTGTGAAGAACAAAGATGCGATATTGAGATTATGCATTGACTTCAGATAATTGAACAAGGTAATTGTAAAGAACAAGTATCCTTTTCCAAGGATCAATGATCTCTTTGATCAATTGAAGAATGAAAAAATATTTTGAAATATTGATCTCAGATATGGTTAGCATCAAGTGAGAATTAAAGATGAAAATATTAGCAAGACTTCCTTCAGAAAAAGGTGTGGTCATTGTGAATTCATAGTGGTGCCATTTAGGTTATCAAATGCACCATCTATTTTTATGTGTTTAATGAATTATGTTTTCAGAGAGTACCTAGACAAGTTTATCATTGTATTTTTGGATGACATCCTTATATATTAAAAGTCAGAAGAGGAACATGAAAATCACTTGAATATGGTTTTACACGTGTTAAGAGACCACCAGTTGTATGCCAAATTGAGCAAGTTCTCATTTTATCAAAACCAAATTCAATATTTGGGGCATATCATATCCGAAGAAGGGATAGCAATGGACCCTAAAAATATTGAATCTATTATAGGGTGGAGAACACCTAAGAATGTGACAAAATTCAGATCCTTCATGGGTCTAACTGCCTATTACAAAATATTCATTGTAGGGTTTTCAAGGATTTCTCACCCTAACATTTCCTTTCAAAGGAAGGGGGTGAAGTTTCAATGGACAACAAAGGGTGAAAAGAGATTCTCGAATTTGAAGAGTTTTTAACTAGTGCTCCAATTATAAGGATTGTTGATCCGAATAAAGATTTTGTCGTATGCACAGATGCATGCAAATAAGGACTTGGTGGATTCCTTAGTCAGAAGGGGTATGTCATATGTTATGAATCAAGAAAGTTGAAAGAGCATGAAAGGCATTATGCCACTCATGATTTAGAATTGGAATTCATAGTGCATGCCTTGAATAAGTGGAGATACTACCTCATGGTAAAAAGGTTTGAGCTGAGAACAGACCATAATGGTCTGAAATATTTATTTGATCAGCCAACTTTAAATGCTAGGTAGAGTAGATGGTTGGAATTTCTCAGTGAGTATGACTTTGATATAAATCATATCAAGGGGAAAGAGAACAAGGTGGTTGATGCACTCATTAGGAGAGTTCATGATTTGCATGCTACAACCATAAACATTTATCAATCTGATTTGAAGGACATAGTCTTGGAAGCTGCAAAATTAGATTTCCAATACAAGGTATTAGTAACAAAATTACAACAAGAAAATTTGCAGTAGAAGGTTGAATATTACAAGTTGGGGATTGATGAAATTATGATGTACAGAAACATAATTTATGTACCCCATTCCCAATATTTGAGAATCCTAATTTTGAAACATATGAATAATGTACCCTATGTTGGACACTGATGATATCAGAAAACAATTGCAACAGTCAAGAGCCAATATTATTGGCTAGGCATGATGAAAGAAATTGATGAGTACATTGTCAATTGTTTGGAGTGTCAAAAGTTCAAGGCTGAGCATAGAAACCTAGTTGGGTTGTTGCATCCATTACCTATCCCTGAGCGGAAATGGAAAGTGGTGAAAATGGACTTCATCACCAAACTTCCTAGAACAAGCAAGCAACATTATTCGATCATGGTGGTGGTGGAAAAGATTACCAAAGCTTCCCATTTCATTTCAGTGAAGCTTACTCACAAGGAAACCAATGTTGTTGATATTTATATAAGAGAATTAGCTCGATTGCATGGTATTCCCAAGAAAATTGTGTCTAAGAGAGACCCAAAGTTTACCTCAAAGTTATAGAAAGGATTGTTTAAAGGATTTGGAACAAATATGAGTTTTAGCACACCTTATCATCCAGAATATGATGGGAAAAAAAATAGGGTGAACCAAGTGATTGTGGATATATTGAGGATGTATGTGATGGATATGCGATCAAATTGGGAACACTATCTACACTTGGTAGAGTTCACTTACAACAATGGGTAGCAGACATCTCTGAAGGGATTTGAGGCACTTTATGGTAGAAAGTGAAACACACCAGTAATCTTAGAGAACCCAACAGATAGAAAAGTAGTTGGACCAGAGTTTCTCAGGGAAATGGAAGAGAAGATGTAAAAAATAAGGAAGAATTTAAAGACTGCTCAAGACAGGAAGAAAAGTTATGTTGATAAGGGAAGAATTCAGAGGGAATTCTGCGTGGGTGATCATGTATACTTGAAAATTAAAGCCAAAAGAAGTTCCCTGAAGTTGGGAAACTATTCAAAGTTGGAAAATCAATATTGTGGGTCATTTGAAATCCTAGAGAGGATTGGGATTGTAGCTTATATGTTTTCTTTACCTGCATCTATGACTATTCATAATGTATCCAATGTATCATTTATCAAAATGTATATAACCGATGCTAATCATGTTATTAATTGGAATATGAGTCAGGTGGAGAAAGAAGGCACTTTTCAAGTGCATTTGGTGTGCATACTGTACCAAAAGATCAAGGAGCTCCGAAATTGAGCAATAGATCTTGTAAAGGTCCAATGGACCTAGTATGCTCTGGAGGATGCAACTTGGAGGTAGAAGATTCCATGCGGGCAGAATAACCACATATTTTTTAAGATTTATGAAAATTATTGATGTAATATATAAATAAGTGCACTAAGAAAAGTGCATAAATAAGGGGATAAGATTATAATACCCCAAGGCCGAGTCCCTACGGAATTGTAAACATGTTTTTTAAGATGGTGAGCCAGGTGATTATAAATGAGGAGTCTTATGTGATGTTTAGGCTTGAGATCCTAGATGCTAAAGGCAAATGAGGCTATATCCTAAAGCCCAGTGAGCCTATATCCTGAAGGCCAGTGAGCCTATTTTTTTATATGTAAACACTCATATCATTAATATAATACATTGTTTTGTGTATAATGACCATGATAAAATAGAATGGGAGACTAAGTTCCACTAGGTAGGGAAAGGGAAGGGACTAAGAGACTAGGGAAAAAGGGCTACGCTTGATGACTTAGCCCAAGAGAATATTATATTATTATTTCCTAAATACTAAGGTGAGGATAATTGTTTTATCGTAAGTATCATGGAAGAGTGAATGAATCCCAAGTGGAGAGAAACGAGATCCAAGAGAGCCATGTATCAATCATGGCACATGAAAATATAGGTGGGGGAAAATAGACTGTTTTGCATCTTTTCCCCCATTCACTCATGCACGAACGAATGGAGCCATCCCCTCCATCATTGACCTCTGAATAATTCATGCACCTCTCAAACCTGCAACATTTTTGGAGCTATATCATACTTTTCCTGTGAAGAACAATGCACTTGTACTTCTCTTGCTCTAGTACTATGCCTTAACGAACTTTTTTTGTTGCCAACATAGTTCCTTGACTAAGCGTGGATTTCTTCCATCATATGTTCTATACTCGAGATTTTATGTTTCCATAACCCTTAATCGATTGACCTAGGAGTGTACTTAAGAATCAAGTTGTCAATTCTATAAACAACTCTCTCCAGGTGAGAGAGTTTGTTGGGGAAGTGATTTTCCCAGAGGGAGCTCAATGACAGCTATAGTTCTCTCAGAATTCATGTATGTCCTATTGTTGAAGCCTTGGAAGGGAAGTGGGGAAGTCGAAGGACTTTGGATCAGAGAAGAGGAACACTTCCTAGGGTGGGACACGCATGTGGGGAATGAGAAGTTGTAGGTTGTTAGTGTGAGTTGTCTCCTGAGATAGAATCCTTCATGTTGATTGTGCAACTTCCATTCATCTCAACCTATCCTAGGAATCTCTTTACATGGGTGGAGTTTAGTGCCATCTCAGGGGTGAATCACTGTTGAGAGTGATGAGAAGCGTGGTCTAAGGCCGAGAGGTTCATGGAAGGTCTGGACACACTTGGTGGTCTTTCATAAAAAAATAAGTACCATTTATGTATTCAATTGCATGTTGTGTATTTGTACATGTTTTATATTTATGAGTTTAGCGTGTATATGTTGTATGTATAGAATTTATTGTTATTTCAGAGCGGGTGACCGATGATGTTATAGGGATGCTCTGAATATTATCTTAAACACATCGAAATAACCTTCTCATTATGATTTTTCACTTTTTATCTCCCATTTTCACCAAGTCATAGTGATTCTTCCTGTTCACATTTTCCCCTTTTATATGTCGTGCCATACATTCTCTCTCGCATTGTGCTTTTCCTACCACCTCATTTTTCCTTTATTTAGATACTCTCTGTATCAACGCACATATTTTTTTGTCTAGTCACATTTCTATGGCGCATAGTGTATTCGTGTTCTTTCATTTCAATTACAATCTTCTCCGTTCTACATCATCTTACAACATGCAAAACACTTGTCCATCTACTTCATATTTTTTTGTTTTTGTTTTTCCAATTTTCTTTTCTCTTTCTTTCTTTATTTTTCTATTTCTACTATATACATTATGTGAAATTTATTTTCCTATGATGAAAATATTAAGGGTTGGTGGTTTGACTATTCCTATACAGTTTCAGTCAACTACGATTCACCTATCCCTGCATTTCTTTTCCTGTTTAATCTTGGAGCTGCACAAGGCCTCCATATTTGATAGAATTTATCTCATATGGCTCTAGCTAATGCATCTTGAATTTCCCTGGGTGTTGTAAGTATTTATTATCACAGAGGAGAACCATATCTATCTTTATGTATCTATCATGCCAAGATTTATCTTTTTTGTTTATGTACTTTCGTGATGGAAACTAGTCATAATCCTTTATTGTTATAATTCCATGAGTTGAGACAACCTTTCTTGGGTTACACCTCTTTCTATCATGTTTGTAATGGCTACAATGCACAGACTAGGTATGAAATACTATAAAGTCACTACTAATTTCTAACTATACACCAATATGAAAGGTGCATGTCCTATGATTTTCTTGCATTTAGTTCTATAATCCCATAATATTGCGAGTATCTTAAAATCCCAATCATCCCTATTCACATTGAAAATACTAGTTAAGTCATTCTCCAAATTCTTATTAAATGCTTTTACTATTCCATTAGCTTGAGGATAGTATGGTGTGCTCTTCTCATGGTGTATCTCAAATTCTTCAGGAATTACCTATATGGTACTATTGATAAAATGAGTTCCGTGATCACTCATCAAAATCCTAGGGCATCCAAATATTGTAATTCCATGTTCAAATAGGAAGTGTGTTGCAATCTTTTACTGCTACTGCTTCAACCCATCTGGTGAAATATTTTGTCGTTGTAATGATATACCTTTCTCTTGATATTCTAGTTGGTGGATTAATTGTACCTACAAAGTCAATTTCTCATTTTTGAAACACCTTAATAGTTACCTGAGGCTTTAATGGTATCTCATCCCTCTTGGATGGCTTCCCTACCCTCTGACAGACATCAAAATCCTCACAATATTCCTTTTCATCCTTAGAAACTATTGGCCACCATAATCCTGCGCGTAGTATCTTCTACGTAGTGGCTTTACCTACATAATGTCCTCATGTTATCCCTTCATGTGCTTATGCTAAAATGATAGAACGTTCATGCTCCATGACACCTATCCTTAACATATTATGTTCTCCTATTTTATAAAAATGTCCTACAATAAGTTGGTAATATACAACTCTAACCACCAAATTTATCTTTTGTGCAGTGAGATATTCCTTTGCAGAAAATCCTATACTCGAAAATTCAATGATATCATAAAAGTACTCATCAACAATTTGCACTTAAAAAAGTTCAGCATCAAAAAAATTGTCCTCCAAGTTTCTTGGTTCCTCTGCATTGGTTATCCTAGAAAGATGATCAGGCCCTGCATTCAATCTTCCATGTTTAACAACAACATCAAAATCAATCTCTTGGAATAACAACAATCATCTACATATTCTACCCCCAATATTGGCTCATTGACCATGTATTTAAGAGAAGAGTGATTTGTGAACATCTTAAAATGTTGTCCTAACAAATAATGTTTGAACTTATGCAATGCATACACCATATCCAAACCTTCTTTTTCTATTGTATTATAATTCTATTATGACTTGCAAATCCTATTGGGTGATCTATGTCACCTTCTCCTGGTTGTGTCAATGCTTCTCCAAGTGTTATGGAAGATGCGTCCACATGAACATGGAACTCCTTTCACCAATATGGAAACACCCGAATTGGTGATGTCACCATTTTCTCCTTCAATATGTCCACAATCTATTGGCACTCATCATTCCATTGAAACTTAATATCCTTCTTTAAATACTTCACCATGGGCGCAATAATATTTTCATAGCTCTTTATAAATTTGTATAGTATCATGTATGACCAACTGTAACTCTCAATTTTCACATTGACTTAGGTGTTGGTCAAATAACAATAACAACAACCTTGGTAGGATCAACCAACAAACCATGCTTACACAACAAATTCCCTAGTAAAATTCCAAATGGTGTGTTGAATATGCATTTCTTAATGTTCAAACAGGGATGCCATATCCCTGTTATTTCAGAGAATCCCTTTTATAGAATGGATCGACCTGGGTGGGTGGGGATGTTATAGGGATGCTCTAAATATTCTTTGAGTCACCTCGAAATAACCTTCTCATTCAATTTTTTTTCCTTTTAGCTCCCATTTTCACCAAGTCACAGTGATTCTTCCAGTTCACGTTTTCCACTGTTATATGTCTTGCCAGAATTCTCTGTCATGTTGTACATTTCCTACCACCTCCTTTTCCTTTTTTCAGCTACTCCTTTTATCGACGCACACATTTTTTTGTCTGGTCACATTTCTATGATGCACAGTTTATTCCTGTTCTTTCATTTCAATTACCGTCTTCTTCATGATACATCATCTTACAACATGAAAAACACTTGTCCATCTACTTCATATTTTTTGTTTTTGTTTTTCCAATTTTATTTTTTCTTTCTTTCTTTAATTTTCTATTTCTACTATATACATTATGTGCAATTTATTTTCCTACGATGCAACTATTAAGGGTTGTTGGTTCAATTATTTCTATACAGTTTCAGTCAACTACCATCCACCAATAGTTGCATTTATTTTCCTGTTTAATCTTGGAGTTGAAGAAGGCCTCCATATTTGATAGAATTTATCTCATATGGGTCTAGTTAATGCATCCTGAATTTCCCTAGGTGTTGTAAGTATTTACTATCATAGAGAAGAAATAGATATCATTCCTTAAATTTATTCTTCTTTATGTATCTATCATGCCAAGATTTATCTTTTTCTATATGTACTTTCCTAATGGAAACCATTCATAATCCTTTATTCTTTTAATGCCATGAGTTGAGCCAACCTTTCTTGGGTTGCACCTCTTTCTATCATGTTTGTAATGGATGCAATGCACAAACTAGATATCAAATACTCCAAAGGGACTACTACTTTCTAACCATACACCAATATGAAAGGTGTATGTCCTATGAGTTTCTTGCATTTAGTTCTATAATTCCATAATATTGATAGTATCTTCAAATCCCAATCATCCCTATTCACATTGAAAATCATAGTTAAGTCATTCTCCAAAATCTTATTAAATGCTTCCATTATTCCATTAGCTCGAGGATAGTATGGTGTGCTCTTCTCATGGTGGATCTCAAATTCTTTAGGAATTACCTAGATGGTACTATTGATAAAATGAGTTCCATGATCAGTCATCAAAATCCTAGGGAATCCAAATCTTGTAATTGCATGTTCAAATAGGAAGTGCACTACAATCTTTTATTACTACTTCAACCCATCTGGTGAAATATTTTTTCGTTGTAATGATATACCTTTCTCTTGATATTCTAGTTGGTGGATTAACTGTACCTACAAAGTCAATTTCATATTTTTGAAACACTTTAATAGTTACCTGAGGCTTTAATGGTATCTCATCCCTCCTAGATGACTTCCCTACCCTTTGACAAACATCACAAGCCTCACAATACTCCTTTTCATCCGTAGAAACTATTGGCCACCATAATCCTGCACGTAGTATCTTCTACGCAGTGGCTTTACCTACATAATGTCCTCATGTTATCCATTCATGTGCTTCTGCTAAAATGATAGGATGTTAATGCTCCATTCCTCATCTCCTTAAAATATTATGTTCTCCTAGTTTATACAAATGTCCTACAATAAGTTGGTAATATACAAATCTAACCACCAAATTTATCTTTTTTGAAGTGATATATTCCTTTGGAGAAAATCCTATACTAAAAAATTCAATGATATCATAAAAATATTGATCGACAATCTGCACTAAAAATAGTTCTATGTCAAGAAAATTGTCCTCCAAGTTGCTTGGTTCCTCTGCATTAGTTATCTTTGAAATATGATCAGGACCTGCATTCAATCTTCCATGTTTCACAACTACTTCAAAATCAAACTCTTGGAATAACAACAGTCATCTACATATTCTACCCCCAATATTGGTTCGTTGACTAGGTAGTTAAGATCAGAGTGATTTGTGAACATCTTAAAATGTTGGCCTAACAAATAATGCTTGAACTTATGCAATGCATACACCATATACAAACCTTTTTTTTCTGTTGTATTATAATTCTATTATGACGTGCAAATGCTATTGGGTGATCTATGTCACCTTTTCCTGGTTGTGTTAATATTGCTCCAAGTGTTATGGAAGATGCATCCACATGAACATGGAACTCCTTTGATCAATCTGGAAACACCAGAATTGGTGATGTCACCATTTTCTCCTTCAATATGTCCACAATCTATTGGCACTCATCATTCCATTGAAACTTAATATCCTTCTTTAAATACTTCACCATGGGGGAAATAATATTTTCATAGCTCTTTATAAATTTGTATAGTATCATGTATGACCAACTGTAACTTTCAATTTGAGCATTGACTTAGGTGGTGGTAAATTAACAATAACGACAACCTTGGCAGGAACAACCAACATACCATGCTTACACAACACATGCCCTAGTAAAATTCCAAATGGTGTGTTGAATATGCATTTCTTAATGTTCAAACAGGGATGCTATATCCCTGTTATTTCAGAGCATCCCTATTATAGCATGGCCCGACCTGGGTGGCCGGGGATATTAAAAGGATGCTCTGAATATTCTTTGAATCACCTCGAAATAACTTTCTCATTCTGAGTTTTCACCATTTAGCTCCCATTTTCACCAAGTCACGGTGATTCTTCCTGTTCACGTTTTCCACTTTTATACGTCGTGCCATAAATTATCGATCCTGTTGTACTTTTCCTACCACTTCCTTTTTCCCTTTTTCAGCTACTCTCTGTATTGATGCACATATCTTTTTGTCTAGTCACATTTCTCTGGCGCATAGTGTATTCTTGTTCTTTCATTTCAATTACCATCTTCTCTATGCTACATCATCTTACAACATGTAACATCCCACTCTGGCGCACTGAGACAACTTATTATTTGAGGACACTTGCTCGCAAGTGATCTAGACTCTTCTGATGTTAAAACATTTATACTTGATTACGATGCGTTATGATAAACAACATGATGTTTTACTATTTGATGTAGACAGGTGCTATTGACTCAGTTTTATTGAGTGTGCAGGGTTTTGGACCTTGATGATGTAGAGGCATCGGCGGAACCCCTTGGACTCTGGATTGAGTCAGGGAGTGTACTATTGGGTTGATTTACTTACTGTGATATTTCATTTGATTTGATGATATGATGTTGACATTTCCGACATGATTGTTGATGATGCAGGCTGACGATAGCTTGCCGACCAGACTCACATATGGAGTAACGGGGCCACACATGATTTCCAGAGAGGTTGAGGGAGAGGCATGTATAGCAGCCTTGCCATAGCCTACTAGCACTCCCGTCATGGCTCTAACTGTAGGTTAACAATTACCTAGTTCGAGAGGATCCACGATGTCGTGAGGGCAGACTGCGATAGTCACTCATGATGATCCTGAGGGGCGCGCAATAAGGAAGGGGCCTTATTCCTTAGAGCCCTTAGTCTCCCACAAGTTCACCTGGCGGAGTGTTGCCTCCAGGGGTTATAGATGTCTACCAATCAGTCTAGTCGGCAAGTGGCACCCTTGGAGCACGTGGTACATCCTGAAGGGCACGTCACGCAAAAGAAACACAAGAAGCGAGTGACACCCTTGGAGCATGTGGTGCATCCTGAAGGGCACGTTGCGCAAACGAAATGAACGAGGCGAGTGCACCCTTGGAGCACGTAGTGCATCCTGAAGGGTACGTCGCACTGATGATGAGGAAGAAATAAACCTAGACGGCCCTAAGACATTAACACCTTAAGAAAACCTCAAACAACTCCCCTAACCAATTGTCGCCTAGCTCAGAATCTAAGTCCTAAGCCTAAGACTTTTCTAGGGTAAAATTCTTAGTGTAACCTTAAAGAAAAGGGCCCTAGCATAAAAATAAAAATTCACACAAAAACCCATTTAAGTACTAGTTGGGTCTTTATAAAATTCTTGGGGTAAATGAGAGAGTAAGGATTTAAATAAACTTGGGGATTAATTACTTTTGTATTCTTTCTATATGAGAATAAGTAGAAAGGGGGGGGATTAATAAAAATAGGGATTAATTACTCTTGTATTCTTTCTTTATGAGACATTATACATCTTTTGTCTTTACAAAAAAAAAGAAACTTTTGTCTTTAACTTTTCTTTTTCTAGGTAATAAAATTCAAAACATTTTCTTTTACCATATTTAATTTAAAATACAAAAACATGTCCACCACTTAAATGATTAAATATAAAAATATGACCGCCACTTAAATGAAGATTTATTTATATGATTATAAAATACAAGGGTAAACCACAACCCACTAAAAATGGAAAACTTCACTAATATAGTTAATTTGAAGGCTAATAAGTAATAAAATTATTTAACGTGCAGGGGTATAAGAGTTATGAATTTAATAATAAAATGAAAAGTTTAACTAGTACATTTACTTTTTGGTTTAAAAAAAAAAAGGAGGGATTAATAAAAATAGGGAATGAGCCTTTTAATAAATTTAAAGAAATTAATGTTGGAGAAACGTGGGGGATGAATGACACTTGTCCAACAAAGAATTTTTGAGGGTTTTTATTAAAAACTTAAATTAAATGTGATTAGGGCAAGAGGGGGTCTCAAAACTCTATAAAAGAAAGGGGGATGAGGAAGAAAGGGGAGGGGCTGTTAGGTATCGTTATGCTGTTGAATTTGGATTGGACTGATTGCTTGTGAGGAGTTGGGACTTTCTCAGCTGGGATTAGAGTGGTATCTCATCCGTGGAGGCAAGCTGGGAAGGTAGGTATACTATATGGACTGTGTGTGTCCCCTTTGCGGCTCGGGGGGCTGAGGGGGAAGCAGAATACCCCTAGCATTTGGCTGGGAGGTACCGGTGTAGTCTCTACATTCGACAAGCGGGAGCGGCACAGAGCAGGAGCAATGCGGAGCGCATGGACATCATCAAGCGGGAGATAAGGCAAGGTACGCTTTCTGGTTGAATGATAGACGAATGGAAGATTTATGTTTAGGATCTGGTTGAAATATTTGGTTTTCATACTTAGACAAATCTCATTATGTAAGGGGTGAGAAATATAGATTACCTCCGCTATTTAGATTAGATAGCAAATGTAAGGGAATAATTTCTCTGCGTAGATAAGTTATAATTTCTCCACGTTGCCAGTTTATTGTCATTTACTCTGCAATCCTTCTCTGCCTGTTGTTTATCTCAGCGTTGACTGTTTTAAAAAGAAAAACAAGAAAAATAAAATAATAATTTGCGTTGGGTTTTATCTCAGCGTTGAGGGTCAAAATTTCTCTGCGTTCTTGTTGTTTAAATTCTGTGTTTTTACAGTGGAATTTCTCTGTGGTTTTGGGTTAAATGCCCTGTGTTTTTTGTTTTTCTCTCAATGAACTTGCTCTGCGTTCTGGTTTTAATTCTGAGCGTTTTCCTTCTTGCTGGGCGTTTCGATTTTTCTAAGGACGTTGATCTCTTATGGGCAGAATTTTTTCTTTGCGTGTTGCTGGGCGTTGATTTGCGTGGACTATAACTATCTTGCACTTGCTGGGCATTTGTATGTCTTCTGTGGGTGATTTCCTCTGATTGTGGGTGTTTCCTTAGTTACTGTGGGCATTCCATTTTTAATGCGTCAAAGTTTTCATATATAAACGGTAGAAAAGGTTTCCTTAGTCTGGCGTGTGGTAGAAACGGTGGTGTTGCATCCATATAGACCACGACTGCATTCATTTGACTGCGCCTTGCCTAACAAGTTCCCTTGCCTGGCGCCGTATGGTCCTTTCCTTAATTCGCTGGTCTTGATTGATGAGTTATGTCAAGCCCTAATTTGAATTTAGGGTTATACAAATTTGTGGACTGCTAATAACATCATTGTCGTCTGTATTGGCCTATCTTATCGGCCAGTGGTTTGTAAGATGCAGATTTAAAAATCTCTGGATGCACATTATTTAATATGTACCCTATCCCTAGACTGTCTTCGAACGTTGAATCCTTAACAGTACATTTGTTAACAGTCATTACCAAAAACTAAAAGTTTGGTCCATGGATATCACAATTTTGTTTCATTTTGGTTTGGCATGGATTAAAGTAACGCAATCGATATAGGTTATTATGGCAATGCAAACTTTTTATTCCTTTTTTTTTTCATTACATGTGCAGCAGATATAGATTATGATAAAAATGGTTCATATAAAAATGAAACAGATATAGGTTTTGATAATAATGTTATTTGGAGTTTTATTGTTTATTATGGGTATGTATATAATAAAAAAATGATGTTGAATGGGAACTTGTGACCGTGTTTTAATTTTCTGTGACTACCATGGATTTAAGCAATGTGGAGAGCATGTGAACTCTTTAGCTCACACGTGAGTCCAATAGGGAGGATTTCATGTATTTAACCATTATTCAAATTCCACTAATTTAATATATCTCTTAAAAAAGGAGATAGTATGTTGTATTAGCAACGTCCAAAGCAAGCTAACCCTAATACATTACTTATTAATGTGATAATTTAATGGTTGTCTCAACCCAGGTAGGTTATTACTAGTTTAAATTGTGTAATGTCAAGAGGCCAGTTTAATTACGCCTTGGGTAGTGTCAATTGTTTCGACTGTTGGTGTATTTAATTCCTCAACTGCAGCACTATTCCCCTTTCCGTTGAGTCATAGGCTGAGAAATCATACCTACATCCAAAGGTCAGACAATTTATTAATTTCTTGGTGTAGCACTCTCTTATTCGCAGCGTTTTCATCCATTCGATTGGCGTGCTTTGTTAATTCACTGCTACAGCCTTGGTTCGGGCCTTATAAATTTTAGTCATGGAGAGCAACGCGTCCAAGGCGCCTCCAACCCTGGTGTTTATCCATTCAATGCAAACTTTTATATTTAGCTATAGTTAGTATTTACAACCATAGCCAATCCTTTTCGTGCCTTACTGTCCGTCAACCGTGGCGATTTACACAAATGCTGGTTCACTGGAAAATCTTGTTGTCTAAACTGTTCCAAGCAATCCGCCTTCAACTATGTCTGTTCATACAGCATCGAGATGAACCATTTAACCTCTTCTGCGTTGGTTGTTTATCCCAGCGATTGATGGTTAGTGTTTCCGACGTCGAATTCCAGCTCTGCGTTTTATTGATCGTGTCTTAATGGTTATCTTGTTTACGTTTGCTGTAACATCAGATTTTGTGCCCACATTGATTGTGTTTGAATAACCTCGATCTACATTTACCTGCCCATTCCTGAGCATGGACAGTGCCTCTTTACCCATTAATGGATTTCAATATGACTGCGTTGGTTATATTGGCTCTTATTTATGGCTGTCAGATATGAGTATTGACTCAATGTTCGGTCCAAAATTAGTAATGTTTTAGTAGAACGGTATGAGTTTTTCCTTTTTAAAATTCTGTCATTTAAAAAAAAAACATTGTTATCTTATATATTGTCTTTTCAAATTTTGATACCTTTATATGTGACATTGTAAATATGGTCATTTTTATATATTGACAGTTTTAACCATGATGTTACCTTGTTATTTCCATTATGACGTTAATTATAAATATGAGGTTATCTTTATATAATGACCATAGGGTAAGGGTATTGTCATTTTAGTGGAATTGTTACTACCATTTTACTGTTGTGAATAATGTAAATTGACACGGTGGTCAAATGTTGGGTGACTGTAATTTTTATTGTTAAGGTAAAGGTAACGCTATGGTTCACATTGTTTCTGAAATATGTAGGGGTATTGTTTTGCAACATAGTATAGAGTGTAGATTGGGTAGATAACTTACAAGAAGGAATGGCATTGTTATTATTGCATTATTAATGAAATTTATGATCTTAAATGACATCGAGTTATGAGCTCCTCATGTTAATTTGAATGTTCTATCTAGTAAGGTCATTGTAAATATTATGGTTGTAGCATATAAGAGGGATTGTAAATGTAAATCACGGCCCGGATATGTGATATAAATGTAAGATGTTTAATATTTCATGTCAGTGTTATTGTAACTTTTATTGTTATTAATAAACATTTACAGTGTAATAACCTTGATTTAAGTACAATAGATTTTCTGAGTCTGTAATGAGGGTGTTGTTCTTTGTAGATAAAGTTGTACTTGGTTGATAAACCTTCTGTGCATTGGGACTGCTTGTCGGGTGGGATGTAGACACCCCCAGGTAACCTTAGGAGATATGTCTGTGTGTGTGATTATTTCGTGTAAGGAATCCAGTGCCGTATCAAGAGTCTCGGGTGCTTTAAAGGCAGGGTTTCCACTCTTGCGACATACCTGACGGAGATTACTAGTTTCTACCTGAGTAGTCGGCCAGGAACCTATCTGACCTTCTCTCTCTTCGGAGTAGCGAACTAAGATTAAACACCCTACTTTCCTATGCATAAATACTAAGATCTGCCACTAAGGATCCTTCCCTCTATGTCTGTATTGTGCGTAACCCAGTATGTCATTAAATGTTTGCGTTATGCACCTTGTGTCTATTGTCATTTATTGCTTACAGTTACTCGTTGTGTGCCTTCAGTCTTCTTGTGATGAACTCGTGATTGCATCGTGTTGGTTGTTGAGTGGCGATGTAGAGTCAAGTGTGTCTGTTACTTCTACATGCGCGCACACACCTTAAACACACACACAAAAAAAAACACCTGATATTAGAGTTCTTGTCGTAACGAGGAGGGTCGTTACACAACATGCAAAGGACTTGTCCATCTACTTCATATTTTTTTGTTTTTGTTTTTCCATTTTTCTCTTCACTTTCTTTCTTTATTTTTCTATTTCTACTATATACATTATGTGCAATTTATTTTCCTACGATGCAACTATTAAGGGTTGTTGGTTTGACTATCCCTATACAGTTTCAGTGAACTACCATTAACTAATCCTTGCATTTATTTTTCTGTTTAATCTTGGAGTTGCACAAGGCCTCCATCTTTGATATACTTTATCTCATATGGCTCTAGCTAATGCATCCTAAATTTCCCTGGGTGTTGTAAGTATTTACTATCATAGAGGAGAACCATATATCCTTCCTTAAATTTATTCTTCTTTTTGTATCTATCATGCCAAGATTTATCTTTTTCTTTATGTAATTTCCTAATGGAAACCAATCATAATCCTTTATTCCTCTAATTTCATGAGTTGAGCCAACAATTCTTGGGTTGCACCTCTTTCTATCATGTTTGTAATGGCTGCAATGCACAAAATAGGTATCAAATACACCAAAGGGACTACTACTTTGTAACCATACACAAATATGAAAGGTGTATGTCCTATGAGTTTCTTGCATTTAGTTCTATAATCCAATAATATTGCTAGTATCCTCAAATCCCAATCATCCCTATTCACATTGAAAATATTAGTTAAGTCATTCTCCAAAATCGTATTAAATGCTTCCACTATTCCATTATCTTGAGGATAGTATGGTGTTCTCTTCTCATAGTGTGTCTCAAATTCTTCAAGAATTACCTAGATGTTACTATTGATAAAATGAGTTCCTTGATCACTCATCAAAATCATAGGGCATCCAAATCTTTTAATTACATGTTCAAATAGGAAGTGTGGTGCAATCTTTTACTGCTACTACTTCAACCCATCTGGTGAAATATTTTGGCGTTGTATTGATATACCTTTCTTTTGATATTCTAGTTGGTTGATTAATTGTACCTACAAAGTCAATTTCTCATTTTTGAAATACTTTAATAGTTATTTGAGGCTTTAATGGTATCACATCCCTCTTGGATGGCTTCCCTACCCTCTAACAGACATCACAAGCCTCACAGTACTCCTTTTCATCCTTAGAAACTATTGACCACCATAATCCTGTGCATAGTATATTCTATGCAGTGGCTTTACCTACATAATGTCCTCATGTTATCCCTTCATGTGCTTCTGCTAAAATGATAGGATGTTCATGCTCCATGCCACATATCTTTAAAATATTATGTTCTCCTAGTTTATACAAATGTCCTACAACAAGTTGGTAATCTACAACTCTAACCACCAAATTTGTCTTTTTTGCAGTGATATATTCCTTTGGAGAAAATCCTATACTCAAAATTTCATTGATATCATAAAAATACCCATCGACAATCTGCACTGAAAAAAATTCTGCATCAAGAAAATTGTCCTCCAAGTTGCTTGGTTCCTCTGCATTGGTTATCCTATAACGATGATCAGGCCCTGCATTCAATCTTCCATGTTTCACAACTACTTCAAAATCAAACTTTTGGAATAACAATAATCATCTACATATTCTACCCTCAATATTGGCTCATTTACTAGGTATTTAAGAGCAGAGTGATGTGTGAACATCTTAAAATGTTTTGCTAACAAATACTGTTTGAACTTATGCAATGCATACACCATATCCAAACCGTCCTTTTTTGTTTTATTATAATTCTTTTATGACCTGCAAATGCTATTAGGTGATCTATGTCACCTTCTCCTAGTTTTGTTAATACTTCTTCAAGTGTTATTGACGATGCATCAACATGAACATGGAACTCCTTTGACCAATCTGGAAACACCAAAATTGGTGATGTCACCATTTTCTCCTTCAATATGTCCACAATATATTGGCACTCATCATTCCATTGAAACTTAATATCCTTCTTTAAATACTTCTCCATGTGCACAGTAATATATGCATAGCTCTTTATAAATTTGTATAGTATCATGTATGACCAACTATAACTCTCAATTTACACATTGAATTAGGTGGTGGTAAATTAACAATAACAACAACCCTGGCAGGATCAACCAACAGACCATGCTTACACAATACATGCCCTAGTAAAATTCCAAATGGTGTGTTGAATATGGATTTCTTAATGTTCAAACAGGGATGCTATATCCCTATTATTTCAGAGCATCGTTGTTATAGCATGACCCAACCTGGGTGGTCGGGGATGTTACAGGGATGCTCTAAATATTCTCTGAATCACCTCAAAATAACCTTCTCATTATGAGTTTTCACTTCTTAGCTCCCATTTTTACCAAGTCACAGTGATTCTTCCTTTTCACATTTTCCACTTTTATACGTCATGCCATAAATTCTTTGTCATGTTGCACTTTTCCTACCACCTCCTTTTTCCTTTTTTCAGCTAATCTCTGTATCGATGCACATATTTTTTTGTCTAGTCACATTTCTCTAGTGCACAATGTATTCTTGTTCTTTCATTTCAATCACCATCTTATTCATGCTACATCATATTACAACATGAAAAACACTTGTCCATATACTTCATATTTTTTTGTTTTTGTTTTTCCAATTTTCTTTTCTCTTTCTTTCATTATTTTTCTATTTCTTCTATATACACTATGTACAATTTGTTTTCCTACAATGGAACTATTAAGGGTTGTTGGTTCGACTATCCCTATATAGTTTCAGTCAACTACCATTCACCAATCCTTGCATTTCTTTTCATGTTTAATCTTGGAGCTTCATAAGGCCTCCATATTTGATAGACTTTATCTTATATGGTTCTAGCTAATGAGTCCTGAATTTCTCTGGGTGTTGTAAGTATTTACTATCATAGAGGAGAACCATATATCCGTCCTTAAATTTCTTCTTCTTTATGTATCTATAATGCCAATATTTATCCTTTTCCTTATGTACATTCCTAATGGAAACCAATCATAATCCTTTATTCATCTAATTCCATGAGTTGAACCAACCTTTCTTGGGTTGCACCTCTTTCTATCATGTTTCTAATGGCTGCAATGCACAGACTAGGTATCAAATACTCCAAAGGGACTACTACTTTCTAACCATACACCAATATGAAAGGTGCATGTCCTATGAGTTTCTTGCATTTAGTTCTATAATCCCATAATATGGCTAGTATCTTCAAATCCCAATCATCCCTAATCACATTGAAAATATTAGTTAAGTCATTCTCCAAAATCTTATTAAATACTTCCACTATTCCATTAGCTTGACGATAGTATGGTGTGATCTTCTCATGGTGTATCTCAAATTCTTCAGAAATTACCTAGATGGTACTATTGATAAAATGAGTTCCCCGATCACTTATCAAAATCCTAGGGCATCCAAATCTTGGAATCACATGTTCAAATAGGAAGTGCACTGCAATATTTTAATGCTACTTCTTCAACCCGTCTGGTGAAATATTTTGTCGTTGTAATGATATACCTTTCTCGTGATATTCTATTTGGTGGATTAATTGTACCTACAAAGTCAATTTCTCATTTTTGAAACACTTTAATAGTTACCTGAGGCTTTAATGGTATCTCATCCCTCCTGGATAGCTTCCCTACCATATGACAGACATTGCAAGCCTCACAATACTCCTTTTCATCCTTAGAAACTATTGGCCACCATAATCCTGTGCATAGTGTCTTCTATGAAGTGGATTTACCTACATAATGTCCTCATGTTATCCCTTCATATGATTCTGCTAAAATAATAGGACGTTCATGCTCCATGCCACATCTCCTTAAAATATGATGTTCTCCTAGTTTATACAAATGTCCTAGAATAAGTTGTTAATCTGCAACTCTAACCACCAAATTTGTCTTCTGTGCAGTGATATATTCCTTTGGAGAAAATCCTATACTCAAAAATTCAATGATATCATAAAAATACTCATCGACAATCTACACTAAAAACAGTTCTGCATCAAGAAAATTATCCTGCAAGTTTCTTGGTTCATTTGCATTGGTTATCCTAGAAATATGATTAGGCCCTACATTCAATATTCCATGTTTCATAACTACTTCAAAATGTAGAAGAGATTTCTTCTGAAGAGTTGACTCCCAAGATATCCTGCAATGCATTGGTTGGAATTATCAGTCCTCAAACCCTCAAGATCGAAGGATATATCAAAAATAAAAAGGTAATAGTCCCAATTCATTTTGGTAGTACTCATTTCATTCACTATAAGTTATCCAAATCTCTTAATTGCTTTATATATCCATCGCTAGAGTTTCAAGTAATGATTGCAAATGGAGGAAGCATCAATTTATAATGAAAATGCCATAAGATCAATCTTACTATGGGGGGATAAGTAATGAGTAGTCCAATTTTTTCAATTCCCATGGGTGTTGTTGATGTTTGATTATGAGTCCAATGGTTACAATCATTGGGAACAATGGATTTTAATTTTCAATAACCTTTCATGAAGTTTTCAATGGAAGGAAAGAAAATTGAGTTAAGGGGTATGACAAGGAAACCTAGTAAGTTGATAAGCTTGAATGGAATAACAAAATCATTGAAAAATGGGCATCAATGTGTAATTGTAAAACTATTCTCACTATATATTCAAACATCTAAGCATATATTCCACTAGATCTCCAAGTGATTATTGACAAGCATTCTAAAGTATTTGAATATATTCCCAAAGGTCTTCCACCCAGTCGAACTCATGATCATGCTATTCACCTAATTCCTAGGAGTGTTCCTCCTAGCATCAGGCCTTACATATACCCTTATGCCCAAAAGAGTGAAATTGAGCATATCATTGAAGAAATGTTAGAGGATGGAATTATTAGACCTAGAGAAAGTTCTTTATCTACACTGATTGTAATGGTACTCAATAAAGATGGTTCATTGCATATGTGTCCAAATTATAGAGAGATCAACAAGATCACTATTAAAGATAATTTTCCCATTCCCTTCATTCATGAATTGTTATATGAACTACATGGAACAATCTACTTAACAAAGTTGGATATCCATTTAGGGTATCATCATATTGGGATGAAGGAAGTAGATATCCCAAAAACAACATTCTGAACTCATGAAGGCCATTATGAATTTTTTTTCATGCCTTTTGGCCTTATGAATGCACCTTCCACATTCCAAGGGTTGATGAATTCCATCTTCAATCCCTTCCTTCAAAAAATTGTGTTAGTATTTTCCGATCATATACTAATCTATAGAAAGTCTTGGGAGGATCCTGATCAATATGTTGACAAAGTGCTACAACTACTAAAGGAGAAAAAACTATATCCCAAACCATCCAAATGTTTCTTTGGGATGAAGGAAGTAGAAAATTTTGTATCCAAGAGGCTCCCCGGGTCTAGAAAATGCTCAAAAATGAAAGTTCTCATAATTGAATGAAACTAGTTCCATTGTGACCGGACGGTCACGCTAATTCCGACCATATATTTACTTTTTCAAATGGACGTTGTATGTGACAGTTATCGCACTCTGATTAGATTCTCAAACAGGAAAAAAGTCAATGGCAAACTGGAAAAAATTCAATGCCGACGTCAACATGATGGGAGCATGACATCACCAAGATACTTTATTATGATGAGGTGGTAGGGGAAGGTGGTGACATGTGACTGGGTAGGTGATATAGGCATGGGCCAATAAATGCTTAACACATGGAATATGGTTAATTTAATGTGGAGTTGCCACATGGCCCAAACGTGGGTTTCCACGTAGAACCGCGCCATTGGTTGGTGTATTTGTTAAAAAATTTGGTAACTCATGAGAATGAAACCTGTGACCTGCTGATAGGAGGGAAGACTTTTCGAAACAGCCAAACGATAATGTGCCACTTTGGTTCTTGTTATACATAGTCCACACTTTAATATATAATGTGCATATATGAATGGGCCAGAAAAGGAGGGGGCTAGGGAAAATCCCCAACCCATGACTTTATCACCATATGTGACCACGATACAACAAGGGCACAGACACTATTGCTTGAAACTACCAGTGCTAGAGGGAGCCACGTACCACCAATCAAAGGGGTGAAAAGTTATCACCTACCCACATTAGACCACGGGGCTATAACCGTGTGTTGGGTGCGAATTGAGGGCACAATCCCATGCATAAGCATCACATGCCCACAATTTACGGAACTAGCCCAAGTTTAGGTCCAGTGCGCATCCCTTTGGGCTGGCTCTTCGCCATATAAATATCATGTGACCTTAATTTGGAGCACGCGCCCAACCTTAGGGGATACTTTGTGTATTTTTAATCAAAAGTGGGTTTTCGCTTAAAGTTTATCCCATAATATGTATTTTTTGGCCATTTGAAGGGGGATTTGATGCCAGAAAAAGGCCAGATCTTCAGGGGAAGTTTTTCTTCTCTTGTTGGGTCTAAAAAATATATAAACCAGGCTTATTGAGCTTGAGGGGTAAATTTTTGATGCAGGGATTTAGAGGAGCAACTTGTATAAATTGTCCATTTTTCATGTTTTGAGAGGCATTAAACCATGTTTTGAGAGGAGATTGTTGAGGCATGTATGTATCTGAGCAAGGAGGTATTGCACAATATATCTGAAGCATGTTTTGTAACAACAAAGAGCCAATGTAAAGAGAACTTGAGCATTTGAAGAGCAATAAAGAAGTCCTCCACTTGGAAGCGGGCCAGAGACATAGCCAAATATTGGTGAACTCCATTAACAAAGTTCTTCTGTCTACTTCTCTTTCTTGTTTGTTGTTATCTTCTCTTAATTTGAAGCATGGTTTATAATGGCTGAATTCTTTAATCATTAATGAGCATCAAGTAAAAGTCATAATTATTATTCCGCAACAAGTTATGGAGTTTTATGTGTTTCACATTCTTATCGATCCGATGCATAAAGTACATTAAACTTAACCTGCAATTGTCAGTAAAAACTATCATTCTTGGATCAAGTTTAAGGTATCAGAGCATTTGGTTTTCAAGGTTTGACAGGAATTGCAAGCATTGGATGCTCACTAGAGCCAAATTCAAGTGAGGAGAAGGCCAACTTGAGGCTCTTAATCCAGAGATTCAAAGGAGACCTCATAAGAAAGAGATGTCTTCACTGATAAAACTATGTCCTTTTGCATCTGAGGAGGATTTCTTTGAGGCATTTCAATTGATGAAAGCCATGTTAGAGGAACTTTACCATGAAAGAGGTCAATGAATAAATCCAAAGGTTGAAGAAGGTGAATCTTCAGTAAGAGCAGAAGGAGGAGTTGGAAGTCGTGGACCTTCAAAACCTTCTTCTCTGGTGCAACCCTTCTCACTCCTTGGAGAATGATCGCTCTCACCAGGACCTTCTTTCTCCCCGGCCCGAAGAAATCAAAGGTTCTTATGATCCCCTCTCAAGAATCCTTCATACCCACAGTGACTCTTCCACTCGCGCGATCCTCCCATCCTGGGTTATTGTAAGATTGGCTCTCGCGACTTCATGATTTTGACAATTGAATACTAGACCCTCAGATCCCCGAGATCCGATGTCATTGGTCAATGTGGACCTTCCCTTGGCTGATAGAGACTTCACTTTATCACAATTTCGCAACTCCCATCACTATACCTTCGGGGTTCCAAGCTCCGAGATCTGAAATGCCGAGATGTCGACAAAATTGCTATCTCGCCTCTCATTTTCTCGCCACTCGCGAGACAAATCTCTTGACCCTTCAACTCCCGAGATATGGTGTTCCGAGATTTCCTGCTATGTCACCCGACTATGACCCACACTATACATGAAATTATCGGGACTTCGCTTCTCGCTATCTCGCGATCTCCCTTTTCGAGAAGTAGGAGTTTTCCCTTGCGAACTCCCGATGCGTCTGATCCATGAGTTGAGTCACACTCCTTGTGATCTCGATCGATGGCTTCTATTCAATATGAGATTTGAAATTTCTTCCGTCTGCACTGTAGACTTCACGTCCACTTTTCCTCCTTATGCAAATCTTGAATAAGAACGTGTCTCCACGAGACCCGTCCGCCAACCCGCTCGCTTCTCCTTGCAACCTGGTCGCGAATGTTCTCTCCACTGCTCTTCGACTACTTCGAAGGCCTATCTTTCTTGAGATTTCACAGCTTCTGAGCTTCTTCTGGAAACTCCCTGCATGCACTCCTTGCATATGCTCTTCAACCACGTCAAGTGTTGAGGACTTCTGACCCTGCGCACTCCAGCAGCAGTAGTCTATCAATGCCTTAGCTCAGAATCGCAACTCTGAGACCTCGTCTAGCCTGCGCACATCTTGCACGGCTCTATCTACCCAAAACAACTTCTGGGTGAACGAAAATGAGAGCTTAATTGTCAATCCTCATCAACGCACTCTATGCGGATGAATTCAACTGCACTCTATGCAGGAATCTCCTGGCTCAAACAAAGAAACAATTGAAACTCATTTCCTCATTCTCTCATATTTCGAACCTGCCATGAAATCACATACACAGCATATAGAACAAAGGCATCACAAGAAGCAATTATGCAACAGCATAATATCAACAACACCCAGAGAATAATCACAGCCATGGAATTGAATCAACGTCTTTCTTCTATTAATTCAATCTGTACATGGGTGTTCTTCACAAGTTTTCTGCTTGCTCTCTTCCTGCTCCTGTTTCTCATATGAATGATAATGCTACAATAATACAAAGGAGGGTGCCTATATTCCATTTTCCCTTGAAAACTGGAATCATCATATCTACAATTAAATTCCTACCTATCTTACAGTAATTCTATTAAATGCCTCAGCTACTAAGGACGTGAGCTTAAAGGATCAAGGTCCATTACAATGTACAAGTGTGCTTCATCACATCAACGTATTAATGTCTGGCACAACATATCAAGGTGTTTCAAAATTTTGGTGCTGGCGCTGTCCAGCTGTCTTTTATGCTCCACGCGCTGGCTCGCTTGATGAGTGAGCGATGCTCCTGCATCATACTCCTCGACTTGAAAATATTCATGGGCTCCTATCCATGAGCTCCTGCATGGTCTGTCCATGCTTTTCGATAATTTCCTCTATCTCCCAGCTAGCATCCTCCACTGGGTGAGTCTTCCATTTCACCAGGTATTCAAAATACTGCTTTCTTCTGGGCTTTCTGCCTACTCTTCTATCCAGTATGCACTTCATCTGCAGCTTTTCTGCTGCTGGGATCTGCTTTGCCACTAGACCACTGGTTCCTCAATTCCAGCTTCTGCTTCATCAGCCCTGTATGGGTATCAATCCGAAACATTGAATATCAGAGATATCCCGATGCCTTCTGGCAACTCAAGCTCATATGCGTTCTCGCCAAATTTCCTCAAGACTCTGCACGACCCAATTTTCTTCATTTTGAGTTTGTTATATGTTCCCCTCGGGAACCTTTCCTTCCTTAAGTGTGCCAGAACCATGTCTCCAAATTCAAACTGAAGTTGTCTCTTCCACTGGTCGGCTCTGCTCTTATACTCCTGATTCGACATCTGTAGTCGTTGCTTCACCTTCGTGTGAAGTTCCTGCATCGCCTCCGTGAACTCTTCAGCACGAGCACTACTAGTTTCAGCCTGTCCTGACTCCCTGAGCTCAGAAACTCCCCTCGGCTGTGTTCCATACAAAATCTGGAATGGGCTCTTACCTGTACTCTGATTCACCGAATCGTTGTACGCAAATTCTACCTATGGCAGTATCTGGTCCCAACTGTTGTGATGCTCCATCACTAAGCCTAACAGTAAGTCTCCCAGACTTCTGTTGACCATCTCTGTTTTCCCATCCGTCTGTGGATGGTAAGCCGAACTAAATGCCAAATTATTTCCCAGCTTCTTCCATAGTGTCCTCCAAAACTGACCTATGAATTTAGTATCGCTGTCCGAGACTATGCTTCTCGGCAATCCATGCAATCTGATGATCTCTTTGAAAAACAAATTTCCGATGTGCATCGCATCGTTGGTCTTATGACACGGTATGAAATGTGCCATCTTCAAGAACCTGTCCACCACCACAAAGATGGAATCAACTCCTCGTTGTGTTCTCGGCAAACCTAGAACAAAATCCATATTGATTGCCTCCCATGGCCTCTTGGGTATAGGCAATGGCTGATATAACCCAACATTCTTCTTTCGGCCCTTCGAATGTTGACATATCCTGCATTTATCAACAAATCTCTTTACATCGGTGCACATCCCCGGCCAAAAATACGATTCGCTCAGCTTGGCGAATGTCTTGTCATATCCAAAATGACCTGCTAAGCCTCCACTGTGCTTTTCTCTCACCAAATTCTCCCTCATGGAGCAATTCGGTATGCACAATTGATTGCCCCTAAACAACAATCCTTCCTGGATCATATATTCCATCCATGGACTCCGATCCCTGAGAACTGTGTTCTTAGCTGCTTCGTATGCTTCCCTGAAATCTGCATCACCTGCATACATATCTTTCAGATTCTCAAAACCCAGCATTTTGACTCTGAACTCCTACAGCAATAAACACTTCCTGCTCAAAGCATCAGCCACTTTGTTAGCAGTCTCTGAAATGTGATTGATCACAAATGTAAAATTTTGCATGTACTCTACCTATTTCGCATGCTTCTGGTTCAACTTCTCCTGTTGACTTATAAACTGAAATGCATGATTATCGTTGTATAGCACAAACTCTTTGGGTATCAAGTAATGCCTCCACTTTTTCAATGCATGTATGATGGCATATAACTCTTTGTCATATGTGGAATATTTCAGTTTTGCATCATCCAGCTTCTCACTGTAATATGCAACAGGTTGGTCATCTTGACTCAGGACCCCTCTAATAGCATACCCACTTGCGTCACACTTCACCTGAAATGTCTTCTGAAAGTCAGGAAACACCAGAATTGGCTGCTCTGTTATCTTTCGCTTCAACAGATTGAAGCTCATTTCTGCCTCTGCTATCCAGTGAAAAACTTTATGCCATTTCTTCACGGTGTCCATCATTGCGGCGCTAATTCCACTGAAATTCCGAATGAATTTTCTGTAGAAACTAGCTAAACCGTGGAAACTCCTCACCTCAAAAATATTCCTCGGCGATGGCCAATTCCTGATTACTTCCATCTTCTCAGGATCCATCTTCAACTCATTTTCCGAGATTACAAAACCCAAATAAATGAGTTATGTCTGCATGAACAAACATTTCTTCAAATTGATTAACAGCTTCTCCTGCTGTAGCTTCCTCATCACAATGGCTAAATGCCTCAAGTGTTCTGCCTTTGTCTTACTAAATATCAGTATGCCGTCTAGATATACGACCAAAAATTTGCCAATGAATTCCCTCAGGCCTTCATTCATCAGCCTCATAAATGTGCTCGACGCGTTTGTCAAACCAAACGGCATGACCAGCCATTCGTACAAACCCTCGTTTGTCTTGAATGTTGTCTTCCATTCATCTCCCTCTCTCATGCGAATCTGATGATATCCGCTCTTGAGATCAATCTTCAAAAAGTAATTTGCCCCACTCAGGAAATCCATCAAGTCATCCATTCTCGGCAGTGGAAATCTGTACCTGATGGTGATTTTATTAATCGCTCTAGAGTCTGTACACATTCTCCAGCCTCCATCTTTCTTCGGACTTAGTACTGTCGGAACAACACACGGACTGAGACTCTCCTTGACTAGTCCTTTGTCCAGCAGATCCTGTACCTGCCTTTTGACCTCCTCGTTCTCCTGAGGTGTCAATCTATATGCATCTTTGTTCGGTAATCTTGCTCCAGGTATGAGATCAATATGGTGACTCACACTCTGCATCGGTGGTAATGAACGAGGTAGTTTGTCCATGATGATATCAACGAACTCTCCCAACAATTCCTGAATCTCTTCTGGCAAGTCGTCCACTCTTGTGCTTGTCAGGACAATTCTCAGCTTCCTGACAACAAAGAATTGTGGATCTTCATTCTTCTCCATCTCTGTGAGAAGCTCCTTCCCACTCATGAGAAGTATTGTGCTGGTTACTTCCGGCTTCACTTCTTTATATTTTATCGGAAGCAACTTATGCAACTTCCCATCCTTCTCCAAGGTATAGGTGTTCATCCTCCCGTCATGAACAACATTTCTGTCATACTGCCATGGTCTACCCAGCAATATGTGACATACGTCCATGGAAATGACATCACACAGAATATCACCATGATAATTCCCAATCTTGAATTTAACTAAGCATTGTTTAGTGACACTTACCCGGTGTCCTTTTTGTAACCACGAGACTTTATATGGACTCAGGTGCTTAGTCATTTCCAACTCCAACTTTTCCACCATCTCGGTCGAAACGAGATTATCAGTACTCCCACTGTCAACTATGACCTTGCATTTCCTTTCCTTGGCTGTACAAGTCGTTCTGAACAGTCTGCTCCTTTGCACTGTGCTTTCCACGTCTTTCTCAGGTGTCAAAAGAATCTTATGCATTCCAAGCGATCTTCCGCTGTCTGCATCTTCATTCCCAGCATCACGCCTCTGCGCCTCAGTGATGTGAGCTTCACTTATGTCCATTTTCCTATCTGGACAGTCAATGGATTTGTGTCCGTCTTTCCCACATGTAAAACATGTGATGATTCCTCCACGGCCTCTTCCTCTACCTCGGGTACAAGGAATAGTGTTGGCGTCAGCATATCCGCCACCCTACTCCATCTGCTGCCTCCTCGGCTTAGCATATTGCTGCCTTGGTTGTGAGGTTCCACCTCTCTCAACCTTTTCCTGAGGTCTCTTCCATTCCTCCTTGGGCTTCTGTGTTCTTTCTTGGGCAATTGCCTTACCGCTGGGCTGACTCTTGCCTCGCCCTCACTGTCCCTCCTTGCGGCTCAGCTTTTCTTCGGCTTTCAGAGCCATCTGGTACACATTCTCAACTGTTCGGATGGTAACCATGCTTAATTCATCCTGAATGTCATACCTCAGACCATTCAGGTATCTCACCACCTTCTCATCATCGCTCTCTCGATGACCAGCTCGAATGTTGAGCCTATAAAATTCCTCGGTGTACTCTTTCACCATCATCAACTTTTGTCTCAGGTTCTGCATGCACCTGAACAGAGTGATCTGGTAATCTCTCGGAATGAACTTTGCTTTCATCTTAGCGATCATCCGATCCCAGCTCTTAATCTTCTATTTTCCTTTGCAGCGCCTATCAGCCTGCAACTCATCCCACCATAAGGCCGCATGTCCTTTCAGCTTAGTAACAACGTTCCTTACCTTCTTGTCCTCTTCGATGTAATCATAATCGAAGCAGGTATCGAGTGCTCGGATCCAATCCAGCAACTCCTTTGCATTTAGACTCCCCTCATACACAATAATTTCCATCTTTGTCTTTGAGCTCATCTTGGCGATGGCTCGAATCAACCTCTCTGTCGAGGCATCCTCTGTTGTGACTTCTTCAGCATCATGTCCACCTTCCTCTTCCACCTCGGAATCGCTGAACTCTACTGCACCAGCTCCACGCCTTTGGGTGGTCTCCATTTCTTCGAGTCTCGACTTGAGATCTCGTATCTGGCGTTCCATTTCTGGATTCCCTGATGGCCTACCTCTTCTTCGGGCATCCCTATCTTCTCAATCAGGTGACTACCTTTCTCTTCTGGGCGGCATGGTGTACTTCTGTCTCTGCTACAAAAGAAAAGATACTCTGGCTCTAATACCACTTAGTGCAACCCTTCTCACTCCTCGGAGAATGATCGCTCTCACCAGGACCTTTTTTCTCCCCAGCCCAAAGAACTCAAAGGTTCTTATCATCCCCTCTCAGGAATCCTTCGTACCCACAGTGACTCTTCCACTCACGCGATCCTCCCGTCCTGGGTTATCGGAAGATCGGCTCTCGCGACTTCGTGATTTCGACAATTGAATACTAGACCCTCAGATCCCCGAGATCCGATGTCGTTGGTCAATGTGGACCTTCCCTCGGCTGATTGGGACTTTGCTTTATCGTGATTTCGTAACTCCCATCACTATACCTTCAGGGTCCCAACCTCCGAGATTCGAAACGCCGAGATGCCGACAAACTTTCTATCTTGCCTCTCGTTTTCTCACCACTCGTGAGACAAATCTCTTGACCCCTCAACTCTCGAGATCTGGTGTTCCGAGATTTCCTGCTACATCACCCGACTATGACCCACACTATACATGAAATTGTCAGGACTTCGCTTGTCACGATCTTGCGATCTCCCTTTTCGAGAAGTAGGAGGTTTCCCTCGCGAACTCCCGATGCGTCCGATCCACGAGTCGGGTCACACTCCTTGTGATCTCGATCGACGACTTCTATCCAATCTGAGCTTTGAACTTTCTTCCGTCTTCACTGTATACTTCATGTCCACTTTTCCTCCTTACGCAAATATCGAATAAGAACGTCTCTCCATGAGACCCGTCCACCAACCCACTTGCTTCTCCTTGCAACCTGGTCGCGAATGTTCTCTCCACTGCTCTTCGACTACTTCGAAGGCCTATCTTTCCTGAGATTTCACAGCTTCTGAGAATCTTCTGGAAACTCCCTGCACGCACTCCTTGCAGATGCTCTTCAACCACGTCAAGTGTTGAGGACTTCTGACCCTGCGCACTCTAGCAGTAGTAGTCTATCAATGCCTTAGCTTAGAATCGCAACTCTGAGACCTTGTCTAGCCTGGGCACGTCTTGCACGACTCTATCTACCCAAAGCAACTTCTGGGTGAACGAAAACAAGAGTTTAACTGCTAAGCCTCATCAACGCACTCTATGCAGATGAATTCAACTGCACTCTATGCAGGAATCTACTGGCTCAAACAGAGAAACAATTGAAACTCATTTCCTAATTCTCTTAGATTTCGAACCTGCCATGAAATCACATATGCAACATATATAACAAAGGCATAACAAGAAGAAATTATGCAACAACATAATATCAACAACACCCAGAGAATAATCACAGCCATGGAATTGAATCAATGTCTTTCTTCTATTAATTCAATCTGTACATGGGTGTTCTTCAAAAGTTCTGTACTTGCTCTCTTCCTGCTCCTGTTTCTCATATGAATGCTAATGCTACAATAATACAAAGGAGGGTGCCTATATTCCGTTTTCCCTCGAAAACTAGAATTATCATATCTACAATTAAATTCCTACCTATCTTACATTAATTCTATTAAATGCCTCAGCTACTAAGGACTTGAGCTTAAAGGCTCAAGGTCCATTACAATGTACAAGTGCGCTTCATCACATCAATGTATTAATGTCTGGCACAACATATCAAGGTGTTTCAAAATTTTGGTGATGGCGCTATCCAGCTGTCTTTTCTGCTCCACGCGCTAGCTCGCTTGATGAGTGAGCGATGCTCCTGCATCATTCTCCTTCATCCTTGTCATATACAAGTGAAGAATGTGTACATTTCTCCAAGGAAAAGAAACCTAAAAAAACTCATCATTCTTTTGATATGCCTTTATTAAAGTTAGATGTAAATTTTAATATACCCACTTATGATGGTGAATTAGATGAAAAAAACCTAGATAATTGGGTTAGACAGTTAGAAGTGTATTGCAGGATACAAAGGATTGTTGATGATGAAACAAAGATCCAACTTGCAAGTCTCAAATTGGGAGGCACAACTCTCATATGGTGGGAAAGCAAAACTAAATATGACGTCAAGAAAAATGGTAAAACATTATCTTCCTGGAATGATTTTATCACTGCTTTGAAGAAATAATTTTATCCATTAGCATACATGCAATAGGAAATCATGAATTATAAAAGTTTAAGGAAATATAAGAATCAAAGTGTACAAGAATATACTCAAATATTTCGTAAGAAAGAATTAAATTTGGGTATTCCTTTATATACACAAGGGACACTCCTAAGATATATTGGTGGTTTACATTCTTATCTCAAGAACACTATTCTTATGTTAAATCCTTCTAACTTTGATGAAATATATGTACAATCCATTCACACTAAATCAAGTAAAGGGAATTTTGGTGATAGTGTTTCTATAGATACTTGGCAAAGAAAGGATTCAGGGAAAAGAAAAGAGAAAGAGAAGAAGAAATCCACAACAAGAAAGGAGAAACGTACTTGCAATAATTGCAAGAAGGTAGGCCATGATGAATATCATTGTTGGATCTTGCATCCTTAGTTGATGCCAAAGAAGTATGCCAACAAAGGAAAAAAGAATATCACAACTGCGATAGTTCAAGTGGATCTTGGATCAAACTCCGGTGATGAGACAAAAATTGTAGCAATGGGAATCTGAGGTATAAATTTTGTTGCAAGTACTAGCTCTTCTAATTCAAATGTTGTAAATTATGAGTGTAAAAGGGGTAAACTTTTCCACATAAGGGTCATAAAAAATAATGTTAAAATCGATACTCTTGTAGATAGTGGATCACAAGACAATCTGATCAGTGAAGAGGTTGTAAATAATTTGGGACTTGAAAATAAGCCACATCCTAGACCATATCCATTGGGATGGATATGCGGTGATAATAATTTGCAAGTAACTAAGAAATGTAAAATTAAGTTTGAAATCACTTCTAATTATGTTGATGAAGTAGAGCTTGATATAGTGCCACTAGACATATGTGAAATTGTCCTAGTAATCGCATACCTTTATGATAGAAAAGCCATATTCTACAGGAAGGAAAATAAATATTGCTTCAAGAAATGTGGGAAAGAGTACATTGTTCGTGCTCATCGCATGAAAACTAAAAGATATTTTGCAACTATAGGGAAGTTAAAAAAATGGTAAATGTCAACAAAATTTTAACACTTATGTATGTAAAAAAATAGGAAGTTAGTGATGATAAACATGAGATGGTTCATTATGTTTCGAACATTCATGGAGTGTTACAAGAAGTACAGAATGAGGTTCAGTTGGATACTTTGTTTACTATTCATGTTCAGAAGGGAAAGCATGTTTTGTCATTCTCATTCGCATACTCAGTATTGTTATTTAGTTTTCTGCTATTCAGTGGTGTATGGCTACTAAACGCGACAAAGAATGTAGATTATTGTGTAATAAATGAGATGATTACTTTGATAAACAATGTTATCTCAATTTTTATGTTTGTTGTGATTAGTGAGGTGATCATTGTCCCAAAAGAAAGGATAGATGATACATGACAAGTGGGGAGGCAATACTCTCACTTCTTACCTAAGTAAAAGAAGACTTTTGTTGGTCCAAAAGCTTCCAAGTGGGGTAGAATGATCCAGGAGGCTCCCTAGGTCTAGAAAATGCTCAAAAATGAAATTTATTGGAATTGAATGAAAACAATTCCATTTTGACTGGCTCGTTGCACTGATTCTAGACATATATTTACTTTCTCAAACAGACATTATATGCGAGAGTTATCACACTCTGATAAGATTCTCAAATAGGGAAAAAGTCAACGGTCAAACTGGCAAAAAGTCAATGCTAACATCATCATGACATCAACATCACATCACCAAGACACTTTATTATGTTGACGTGGCTGAGGCGGGTGGCGACATGTGACTGGGAAGGTGATACAAGTGTTGACCAATAAATGATTTACACGTGGCATATGGTTGATTTAATGTGGAGGTGCCATGTGGCCCAGACGTGGGCTGCCATGTGGTACCCCATCATTGGTTGGTGGCTTTGTTAAAAAAATTGGTAACTCACGAGAATGCAACCCATGACCTGTTTGATAGGAGGGAAGACTTCGGGAAATGACCAAACTCCAACTCGTCACTTTGGTGCTTGTTATACTTAATCAACACTTTAATATATAAAGTGAATATATCAATTGGGTGGAAAAGGAGGGGGCTGGGGAAAAGACCTAGCCCACGACTTTATCACCATATGTGACCACGATACAACAAGGGTGTGGGCTTTATTTCTTGAAACCACCAGCGCAGGAGGGAGCCACGTACCACCAATAAAAGGGTCACAAATTTATCACCTACCCACCTTATGCCACGGGGCTATAACCGTGTGTTGGGTGTGAATTGAGGGCATGGTCCCATGAAGAAACACCACATGACCACAATTCAAGGAGCTAGCGCAAGTTTAGGGCCATCGTGCAACCCTTTGGGTTGGTGCTTGGACATATGAATCTCATGTGAACTTAATTCAAAGCGCACACCAAACCTTAGGGGCTACTCCATGTATTTTTAATCAAAAGTGGGTTTTTGCCTAAAGTTTAGCCCATAATATCTATTTTTTAGTAGTTTTTGGCCATTTGAAGGGGGATTTGATCCCAAAAAGAGGCTAGATCTTCAAGGGAAGTTGGGCTTCTCTTGTTGGTTCTAAAAACTATATAAACCATGTTTTTTGAGCTTGCGGGAAAAGATTTTGATGCAGGGATTTGGAGGAGCAACTTGTGTAAATTGTCCATTTTTCATGTTTTGAGAGGCACTAAGCCATGTTTTGAGAGGAGATTGTTGAGGCATGTATGTGTCTGAGCAAGGTGGTATTTCACAACATATAGGAAGCATGATTTTTAACAACAAAGAGCCAATGTAAAGAGAAATTGAGCATTTGAAGAGAAAGAAAGAGTTCCTCCACTTGGAAGCGGGCCCAGAGACATAGCCAAAGATTGGTGAACTCCGTTAACAAAGTTATTATGTCTACTTGTATTTCTTGTTTGATCTTATCTTCTCTTAATTTGCAGCATGGTTTATAATGTATGAACTCTTTAAACATTAACGAGCATCAAGAAAAAGTCATAATTATTATTCTGCAACAAGTTATGGAGTTTTATGTGTTTCACATTCTTATCAATCTGATGCATAAAGTACATTAAACTTAACTTACAATTTTCAGTAAAACCTATCATTTTTTATTCAATTTTTTTCATATTGTATCTCATGAAGGTGTCAAGTTAGACCCTAACAATATTAAGGTCATGATGGATTGGCCGATTCCCAAAACATTGAATAATCTTAGAGGATTTTTGGGTTTGAGAGGTTACTACCACAATTTTGTTCAGAACTATGGAAGAATAGCAACACCTTTAACGACATTAATTAAGAATGATTCATTTTCATGGACTCCATAGGAAACTCAATCTTTTGAAAAAATTAAAGAGGCGATGTGAAAATATCTTTCCTTGATGACATGAGACTTCACAAAAGCCTTTATTGTGGAATGTGATGCCTTGGGAAATGGAATTGGTGTTGATCTAATGCAAGAAGGAAGACCCCTTTCTTTTGAAATTCAACCACTCAAGGGAAACGACTTAGACAAACCCATTTATGAGATGGAAATGATGGAAATACAACATGCATTAAAGAAATGGAACCCTTACCTAATAGATAGGCACTTCAAGGTCAAAACAAATCATGATAGTCTTGAAAACTTCTTGGAAAAAAGATTATCTTTAGAATAACAACAAAAATGGGTGACCAAGATGTTGGGTTATGATTTTGAAATCATCTACAAAAGAGGGAAGAAAAATGTTGTGGCAGATGCACTCTCAAGAAAAGATGAATATGTTGAGGCCTTTCTCTGTGCTATCTCGATCATCAAACCTAATTGGATAAGAGAAGCGGGGGATGAATGGAAGAATGAAGAAAATGTGTGGAATCTCATTCAAAGGTTGCAACTGGATTCTAATGCATCATATACATTTACATGGAAAAATCATTCACTATGGTACAAATATCTCTTATATTTATGTAATAACTCCCAACTCAAGTAAAAGGTACTCTTGTAATTTCAAACCCCTCTAGTACGAGGTCACTCAAGATTTTTGAAAACCTACCATAGGGTCAAGAATGAATTTTTTTGGGATGGCCTTAAAACTGATGTTGAAAGATTTGTGGAAGACTGATTAGTTTTCCAACAAAACAAGGTGGAAACCATTAAGACCCTGAGTCTTTTATAACCATTAGCCATCCCAAGTGAGCACTAGGAGGAGGTTTCCATGGATTTCATCACATGATTAACGAAGTATAAAGGAAAGAGTGTCATCGTGGTGATTATTGACATAATGACCAATTACACACACTTTTGTGCACTCTCTCGTCCTTTCAAGGCCACTACAACTTCCACCGCATTCATGGAGACAGTTCAAAAGATACATGGAAGCCAAAAGATTATTGTAAGTGACAAAGATCCCATCTTCACCGGACATTTTTGGACAAAATTATTTTCCTGTTTGGGTACTCAATTGTCTCATATCTCTTCTAATCATCCTCAATCTGATCTAAAAGCCAATATTGTGAACACATGTCTAGAAGGATACCTTTGTTTCTTTGTCTCTGATAAACAAACACAATGGTTCAAGTGGTTACCCTTGGCAGAATGGTGGTATAACACTTCCTTTCATACTGCAACAAAAATGACACCATTTATGAAATTATATGGATATCACCGGCCTTCCATCACTTCTTCGCTAAAATAAAAATCTAAGGTTCAAGTAGTGGAAGATCACATCAAGCATCAACAACAAGTTCTCCAACTCTTAAAGGACAACCTGACCATGTAGCATAATCACATGAAACAAGAAGTAGATCATAATCGTAGTGAAATAAGTTTTGAAGTAGGGGATTGGGTATTTTTAATACTATAACCATACAAAAAAAATTCCCTCAAGAAAGCTAAGAAGGATAATAAATTATCACCAAAGTACTATGGCCCTTATAAGGTGTTTCAAAAGATTAGTATTATGGCATACAAATTTGATTTGCCTACATCTTCGCGAGTACACCTAGTTTTCCATGTTTCGTGCTTAAAGAAGGTTATAGGTGAGAAGATCCCAGTTCAAACTATATTTCGAGAAGTTGACAAGGAATGAAAAATCATATTGGAGCATGGAGATATCATTGACATAAGAATTCTGCAGCTGAGGAATAGATCCATTTCAGATTATCTCATTAAGTGGAGGAAACTACCTACTAAATATTCCACTTGGGAAGATGAGTCTTTTATACAGAAGCATCTCGAAATACTCAACTATTGCGTAGAACACTTGTTTGAAGGGGAGGGGCATGTTAAGCCCTAAATAGTGGCACATTACCCTTAATTGGGGAATATTACATTAGTATTGTTATTTTATTTATGTCAACTGGGGTCCATTAGCTGTAATTGTACCTCCTAGTCTCCTCTATATACCAAGGATACCTTTTCATTTGGAATCATCTTGTATTTCTAAATTTATGTGGTGTATAAGTAGGTTTCCCCCTCGAAGAGGCTTATTATTTGAAATTCTCTCTTTTTCAAGGCTTTGAGTACTTAGTTTGAGGTTTTTTATTCTATTTTGATATTTTTTTCTTTGATATTTGGTTCTTAACATCAATAGTACTTATTAAAATTGGGTTTCACATAAAAAACTTTATTTTCCACATGTGGTAACATGTAAATTAATAAATAAAATGGATTATGATGAACTAACTAGTTTATTATGATGCATAGATTTAAACATATGACTATATAAAGTTCAAAATGTTCACCTTGAAAGTAAAGAGGGAGACAGTATTACATCTATAAGATACATGGAATACTCAAGATACAACTTAAAAACACTTATGCATTCCACCTATTCATTCCACTGACTATAACATGTATATATACATAGATAAATGATCTAGACATCCTTTACGAATGATCTATATAGTTTCCAAGAAGCATCGAACTCTATGGAATTGGAATTTTTTGGTCACTCGATCCACACTGGACTATCTAGAATATGCTTACCTACCATGCACGGGAATAATTATTATGTCTCAACACTCCCCATTAACTACGATTGATAACATTGCTAACAGTAACCATAAATGTCTTTATGCACTTACCAAATTCATAACATGATAGATTGTTGGTCTAATTCTTAGCTAGGATTACAACGTTTGAAATAAAATTCCATTACATCATCCACATGTGTTTCTACACAGTGGGATTCAATTTATTCACTATGCTCATGCTATGCAATTCTTACAAGGTCAATTTCTTCAACAATCTTCTTTTTCTTCAGTAGGATCTTCCAAGAGATTCTACTTATATTACAACACAAACTTCATCAATACCTGGAATGTTGATGTTGATTGATGTTCCTTCCCCTTTCACTGTATTCCATCTCAAAATATTATTCTTGGTTGCTTGAGAATAATTCTCTCATATAAGAATTATCTTGAGATATAATTTTGTTGCATATTTCTTCTTGTTTCATCTGTACCAATTTGAAGATGGGAGGAGAAAAATTCCAATGGCTACATCCTTAATCATCCCAAAGACTTTCTATGGGTTACCCTAAATTGTTTTACCATATCCATGGTTTCTCCTTAGCTTACTCTTAATGTTACATATTCAAGGGTTTTGTTAGTTTACCCTAAACCATTACAAGAGGTTCCATGAACCATGAAAAATATGACCTACGTATGGAAATTCTTCACTCACTTTTGATCATCAACTCGTTCCTTGATTCCTTCTTCATGTGGGATATTTTGTACATTGGAGTATTTTACCTTGTAGAATATTTTCAATATAAAATTAACATTTTTCCATTCATACACACTTATACATCCAGATTGTTTCTGTCTATGAGGTTTTTACATTTGTATTTTCCAACATGTGTGATGATTATGATTTGTAATGCCACAAATATTGCAAGGATGTAGATTCCAACAATGTGCTTGTGCATGTCCTTTTCTACCACAATCATTGCAACATTGCTATTGCTTCTGCATATATTGTGTTTCACTACTATATTAAATTAATGTTTCTTCTTTAATAAAATTAGTGCTCTCATTGTTTTTATTTCCTTCATAATCAAGACCTTCATTTCTTGGTCTTATACAAATATTAATGGGCTTCTAGATGACTTTACAATTTTTACCGAATCTTTTTCCATCAAAACCAATTTTTTTCATGAGCTCAAACCCAATTCCTTTTGTGTATCTTTCAAAACTACCAATTTCATCATCGTCAATATTATTTTCACCTTTAGATAGAACATCATTCAGAACCTCATTGCATGAGACAAACATATATGTATGGAATCAACCACTTTACTAGTATCACATGAACTATCTAGAAGATCACTTGTATCACGAATTCCATCACACATTATTTTTTCTTTTTTCACTTCCCTTTCCAATGTTAACAACAAATTTTATTTTTCCAACAACTCTTGCTTCAAAGATTCCATTATTGATCCTTCTTTTCATGAAGTGCTAAAATATCAAACACATTTTGATTCAATGATTCCATATTTTTTTCTAGTTCATTGATGTATTGTGTAGTGAGTCTAAAATGTTCTTGATAGACCGAGTTTTTACATACTTTAAGTTCAATAATTTTTTCCATTAATGAAGTGTTAACTCCTACTACCTTGTCTATCTTTTGGGAAGCATAACGAAATTTTTTCTAAAGTAATTGGACTTCTTGATTAGCATGATGTAGTAGTTTTACTCCTTTACGCATTTTAAAGTGTAAATAATTCACACTTTGTTGTGACAGGCACTACAACCCTCCATTTTTCATTTTATCTTGTTTATCCCCCTAAAAAATGGATACCATTATATTTTGAGCCAAGAGAAAGCCTTAACATTCTACTTCTCCATCTCAATATTCTTTTGATAACTCATGTTTCACTTGAAAAAAGAAAGGTCATAAATACTTGGTGCTACAATCCAATTTTGAAATCGACAGAGTTACTTCAAACTTCTTTAAGAAGTTTTAAAGAGTTACTTCAAGATCATCCAAGAAGTTTGAAAGGGTTACTTCAAACTCCTGTGCACATTTCAGAGGAGTTACTTCAAACTCAACTAAGCAGTTTGGAGGATTTCTTATCTTTTACTATGATACACAACAATATCGCAAGAGTTGGGAGAAACTCCTATGATCATATCAAAGGATTTACTTCTAACTCCTCCAATATGTTTGGAGTAGTTACTTTCAATTTTTCCAAACACATCACAAAATTTATTATCTCTACTTTTGAACTAATCCGAGAACTTTATCTTAACTCCTCCGATCAAACCAACCCCAACCATTATATTTAATGCCATCAATAGTTGTTTTAATATATATAAATTAAATGAGGTTAGGTTTAGTGTTATCCTACCATTTTCAAGTGAAAAAGTAAACCTTAGGATAAATGTGTTGAGATGAACTCCATTAGAGGCTCTCACCTATCCATATCCACCATGTGGTCGCGTAATCCAGGTAAGATTACCTCACCTATCTTCCTTATTTCAGGATAGAGTTAGGTATTTGTTTATTAGTTTCCCTTAATTGTTTTCCCTAGATAGACAATCATGTTCCCCCCTCTCTTCGTCATTTACCTCTCGACCACCCCCCCTTCACCAACCTTACATTTTTTTTATAACTCGTTCCTTGCCATGGGATACACAGCCAGTCAACCCTTTCCCCTTTACCAGCATGGAATTTCTCTGCATCCTTGCACTTAAACCTTGAAAACCACCTCAATATCGCCCTGAGAAAAAATATATTGATCTATAAAGTCATAGGATTTCCTCACTCTCCTCAAAACTGGTGATGGTTTTTCCCTAGATCACTTTCCTATTCTCGCAAAAAAATACCTAATTGGGTTTTAAAGTAACTTATACGGTGCATTCAGAAAATTTTAAGTTATATCCTCTACATAGCTCGGAGAAATTGAAAGAAACTCCTTCAATGAAAGATAATAAGAGTTACTTTTAACTATTTTGAGCATATCATAGCAGTTACTTTCAACTCCTCCGATATTATCATAGGAGTTACTCTTAAGCACTTCAACCTTTTGGTATTTGTGATATTTCCTTCCAGTGACATATCAAAAGAGTTGGATACAAATATTCTGATCTCATTAGATGAGTTGTCTTCAAATATTATTTTCTCCATTCTATCGACCTTTAGCAGAACATTTAGTTCTAACCCCTACGACCATTATTAGATAAGTTTCTTTCAACTTGACATCTACAGAAAGAAACTTGTTATGCCTCGATAATTTTAGTAATTATTATAATTTTTCGATCATTTAGCTATATTTCAAATAGCATGCTCTAAATTTATCCTTTTTTCAATTTTATACATGTCACCATGGAAGAATATGGTGGAAAAAGCAACAGGGATTGAGCGATCTAGCATCTCACAACAAAAAATAGAGGCAACAATTGTTGGGACCATATATGATGATAATTATGGACTTATAGAGAAATATGGAGAGACCTTAAAATAGGGAGAAGTATATTACATGCTCAAGAAGTCAAACTTCTCTATGGAGGAAGAAGAACCAGATGAGTTAAAGGAATTCACGAATATCAGAAAGTTAGGAATTTCGAGGGTGTCAGCACATCCAACAGTCTTCCCTTGTGTAGACACCATTTCTTAGATCTTGAATAACGTAGATATATATATTCAATATGTTTGTAATGGAAGAAAAGAACCTATAGATTCATTCATGCTCGATGATTTAGCTAAATGTTATCATATTGAAGATGAGAAAAAAATATTGGATGGTGACGCACGGTCGCAACCCTCACAGTCTGACCCGCTCTCACCAGGACCTTCTTTCACACGGGCCCGAAGAGTCAAAGACTCTTCCAAATCCTCTCGGGAGTTCTTACTTCCCACAATACTCTTTTTTCGATTTCCCCTTCTCCTGTCGGGAAATCGGGTTTCTCGATATCGCGAACCTGTATGCGCAGTCTCGTGCAATTCGAAACCCCAAACCCCAATGGGTCAAAGGTCAACGTTCACACGTCTATCGGGGATTTCCCTTTCGGGATATCGCTACCCGCGATGTCAACAACTTGAACTTATAGTCCCCGAGGTCCAATGTACCGATTCCCCGATACAGTGACACATGTACTCCACTATCCTCAGGGGTCCCACGCTGCCACATCTCCTTCGGGATTTCGCAGATCACGGATCCATCCTACAAGATTTCTCGCTGGTCGAGAACCTCGATTCTCCGAACCCCGATATGATGGGATCTTGTGCCACCTGTCCTCTTGACGATCGATGGCTCTTCGTTAGTTCGGGAAATCGCTAATCGCGATTTCAACGAGTTCAAAACTCTCGTATTCACAAACCCCGATATGTCGATATGTGATGGCTATGGGTTATTCCTACGCTCAAGGGTTTAAATTCCTTGCTACTTTTCCCAGATCTAATGGTCTGTGGGACTTCACAATTCTCCACAGCGATCCCTGACCGTCAATTCTCCGCCTTAGAGATTTCTCCTGCTCCAAAGCTCCGTTCCTGTTCGAGCCCTCCTGGGTCTATTCCCACAGAAATATCAAAAGGAATTATCCCTCCTGAGCTAAATTCCTCTAACTCCTTCAGAGATTTTATACACGCTCCTCGTGCTTGACTTCAATAGCTCTCGAAATGTTGAGTACTTCAGAATTCTACGCGGATCAAAGCCATAGGAATCCCTGTCTCTCTTTGCTCAGACTTCCCACTGAGACTCCATCCTTGGCTTGCACTTCACCTGCACAGCTCTAATAACCCCATTCAACTTTTGGGCAGATGAGAATAATAGTTCAACTGTCTAGCCTCATCAACGCACTCTATGTGGATGAATTCAACTGCACTCTATGCAGGAATCTCCTGGCTTAGACAGAGAAACAATTGAAACTCATTCTCCTCTCTCTCATAGATTTCAATTCAACTATGAGATCACATACACAGTATATCAAAGCAAATGCATGACAGAAAGAAAACATACAAGAGCATAATATCAACACAGAGAAACAACACAAACCATGAAGCTGAATCAAAGACTTCCTTCTATAAATTCAATCTGTACATGGGTGTTCTTCACCAGTTCTCTGCTCTTCTCTTCTGAATGCTTCTGTTCTCAATAATTCTAAATGTGAGAGAATGATACAATAATACAAAGGAGGGTGCCTATATTTTGTTTCCCTCTCGAATTCTACAACTATCAAATCTACAATTAATTCCTATCTAACAACATTAAAACTAATAAATGCCTTCCTATCTACAATACAATACATGTGTGATTCATTACATTAACTCATTAATGCTTGGCACAACAAATATCAAGGTAAATTTCAAAAAGAAGTTTGTTGGCTTGTCCAGCTATCTTTTCCCTACTCCACGCGTTGGCTTGCTTGATGAGTGAGTGATGCTCCTGCATCATACTCCTCGGCTCGAAAGATTTCATGGGCTCCTGTCCATGAGCTCCTGCACAGTCTTCCCATGCTTCTGTATTGTTGCTTCTGTTTCCCAGTTGGCATCCTCCACTGGGTGATTCTTCCATTTCACCAGGTACTCAAAATACTGCTTTCGCCTGGTCTTCTTACCCACTCGTTTGTTCAGTATATACTCCATTTGCGGCTTCTGTGCAACTGGCAATTGCTTCTGCCACTAGATCACTGGTTCCTTGGTTCCAGTGTCTGCTTCTTCAGCCCTGTATGGGTATAAATCCGAAATATTAAAAATCGGAGATATCCCAATGCCCTCTGGCAACTCAATTTCATATGCAGTCTCCCCGAACTTCTTCAGGACTTTGCATGGCCCAATTTTCTTCATATTGAGCTTGTTATATGTTCCCCTCGGGAACCTTTGCTTCCTTAAGTGCGCCAGAACCATGTCCCCAACTTCAAATTGAAGTTGTCCTTTTCGCTGATCGGCTCTGCGCTTATACTCTTGATTTGATTTCATCAGTCGCTGCTTCACCTTCGTGTGAAGTTCCTCCATCACTACAGTGAATTCTTCAGCACGAGCGCTGCTAGCTTCAGCCTGTCCTGAATCCCTGAGCTCAGAAAATCCCCTCGGCTGTGTTCCATACAAAATCTGGAATGGGCTTCTCCCTGTACTCCTGTTCACAGAATCATTGTAAGCAAATTCTTCCTGTGGTAATATCTGGTCCCAACTGCTATGGTGCTCTGTCACCAAGCTTCTCAATAAATCCCCCAGACTTCTATTCACCACCTCTGTTTGGCCATCCGTTTGCGGATGATAAGCTGAACTAAAATCCAAATTAGTTTCGAGCTTCTTCCATAGCGTCCTCCAAAAATGACCTATGAATTTAGTATCCATGTCCGAGACTATGCTTCTCGGCAACCCATGCAGTCGCACAATCTCTTTGAAAAATAAGTTTGCGATGTGGGTCGCATCGCTAGTCTTTTGACATGGTATGAAATGTGCCATTTTCAAGAACCTGTCCACCACCACAAAGATGGAATCAACTCCGCTCTGCATTCTCGGTAATCCCAGAACAAAATCCATGCTAATGGCCTCCCATGGCCTCTCGGGTATGGGAAATGGTTGGTAAAACCCAGCATTCTGCTTTCGGCCCTTCGCATGTTGACAAATCCTGCATCTGTCAACAAACCTTTTAACATATGCTCGCATGCCCGGCCAAAAATACGATTCGCTTAGCTTGGCGAATGTTTTGTCATGTCCAAAATGACCTGCTAAGCCTCCGCTGTGCTTTTCCTTCACCAAATTCTCCCTCATGGAGCAATTCGGAATGCACAACTGATTTCTTCTAAACAGAAATCCATCCTGGATCATGAAATCTATCCAAGGACTCCGATCTCTAAGAACTAGATTCTCAGCTGCCTCGTATGCTTCCCCAAAATCTGCATCCTCGGCATACATATCCTTCAGATTTTCAAAACCCAAGGTTTTGACTCTGAACTCCTGCAACAACAAACATTTCCTGCTCAAAGCATCAGCCACTTTGTTAGCAGTTCCTGAAATGTGCTTAATGACAAATGTGAAATTTTGCATGTACTCTACCCATTTCTCATGCTTCTGGTTCAACTTATCTTGTTGACTCACGAACTGCAATGCATGATTATCACTGGATAGCACAAATTCCTTGGGTATCAAGTAATGCCTCCACTTCTTTAATGCATGTATGATGGCATAAAACTCCTTGTCGTACGTGGAGTATTTCAGCTTGGCATCATCCAACTTCTCACTGAAATATGCAATAGGTCTGTCATCTTGACTCAGGACCCCTCCAACAGCATATCCACTCGCATCACATTTCACTTGAAATGTTTTCTGAAAGTCAGGCAACACTAGAATTGGTTGCTCTGTTATCTTTCGCTTCAACAGATTGAAGCTCCTTTCAGCCTCTATTGTCCAATGAAAAACTTTATGCCCTTTCTTCACCGTGTCCATCATTGTTGCGCTAATCCCACTAAAATTCTGATTGAATTTTCTGTAGAAACTAGCCAATCCATGGAAACTCCTCATCTCGAAAACATTCCGGGGTGATGGCCAATTCCTTATTACCTCCAGCTTCTCATGATCCATATTCAATTCATTCGCCGAGATTACAAAACCCAAATAAATGAGTTCTGCCTGCATGAACGAGAAATTCTTCAAATTGATCAGCAGCTTCTCCTGCTGTAGTCTCCTCATCACAATGACCAAATGCTCCAAATGTTCGGCCTTGGTCTTGCTGAAAATTAATATGTCATCCAGATACACGACCACAAATTTGCCAATGAATTCCCTCAGGACTTCATTCATCAGCCTCATGAATGTGCTCGATGCGTTTGTCAAACCAAACAGCATGACCAGCCATTCATACAAACCCTCATTTGTCTTGAATGCTGTCTTCCATTCATCTCCTTCTCTCATCTGGATCTGGTGATATCCGCTCTTGAGATCAATTTTCGAAAAATAATTTGCCCCAATTAGGCAATCCATCAGATCATCCATTCTCGGAAGTGGAAATATGTACCTCATGGTGATTTTATTTATCGCTCTGGAGTCTGTACACATTCTCCAGCCTCCATCCTTTTTAGGAATTAGTACCGTCGGAACAACACATGGACTCAGACTCTCCCTGACCAATCCTTTATCCAGCAAATCCTGCATTTGCCTTTTGACCTCCTCATTCTCCTGAGGTGTCAACCTGTACGCTGCCTTATTTGGTAAACTTGCCCCAGGTATGAGGTCAATATGGTGACTCACACTCCTCATCAGTGGCAATGAACAAGGTAGTTCGTCCACGATGATATCAGCGAACTCTCCCAACAGTTCCTGAATCTCGTCTGGTAAGTCGTCCACTCTTGTGCTTGTCGGGACAATTCTCGGTTTCCTGACCACAAAGAATTGTGGATCTTCATTTTTCTCCATCTCTGTGAGAAGCTCTTTCCCACTCATAAGAAGTATTGTGCTGTTTACTTCCGACTTTACTTCTTTATCCTTTATCAGAAGCAATCTATGGGTTCTTCCATCGTTTTCCAAAGTGTATGTGTTCATCCTCCCGTCATGAACCACATTTCTGTCATACTTCCATGGTCTACCCAACAATATATGACATACATCCATGGGAATAACATCACACAGAATCTCATCATGGTAATTCCCAATCTTGAATTTAACTAAGCATTGTTTAGTGACACTT
>SNQJ01S0010979.1:100173-118989 GCA_010110895.2 Picea sitchensis
ATTTTAAACATTATCATAGTAAATATTTTATTTGAATATTAAAAATAATACACTTTTAAAAGAAGTTGTGAGGATATTGTGTCAACATCATCCCATGCTATGCTATTAACCATATATTTGAGAGAAAATTTTGAACTTTTCATTTACAAAAGAGTGATTAATGGTTCATGAGATATGGGATTTTTCTCAGCTTCATATAACTACCACTCCTATATTTAGTAAAGGTGACTCACTCACACTTTTTTTTTGGTTGTCGTAGTAAAAATGACATATATAAGTTCACATAAATAAGTAATGATGATGATGATGATGATGATGATTAATGTCCACTAAGGCCAAATTCATCTATCCGACCTTAAAAGGGTAAGTGATTACTTGTGATTCTTTAAAATTTTGTTCTTTTGCTCGAAAATCATTAAGAGAAGCTTTCCAAGATCACCATACGTTTTTTGAGTTAAGAGGTTAGGAAGGGATGTGGTGTGACAAATATTTTGTAAATGAGATCTAATATGGGTATAGGATGGAAAATCTAAGAGAAAGTGTTTTTCATCTTCAACCTTCTTAGTGTCACAAAGGTGACACACTCTTTCATCCCATGGTGTTTTAGGAATTAACTAATACTCGGTTTCACTATGGAGCTTGTGAGAATATATTCTTATCTTAGCAATGCTTATTTTTTTATTTACACTTGGAAAACCAAATAGATAATTTTGATCTTCTAGATTAGGGTTGATTACATTCGTATAATACCTTAATTTTCTTTTTTCCTCTAACTCTTTATCACACCACATTTTCTCCTTAAATTTTGATTTGACATTTTTTTAATAGTATCTTTATTCTGCAAAATGCTGTCTTCCATGATTCCCCAATAGTTTAGCCAAGACCGGGCATCTTTATGCCATCCCCACTTGAGTCGATGGTGGTCATGATTCGATTTTGAAACAATTTTAGGAATCATATTTTCTTCCGTGTTGTTTAACATGTTCTTATACATTATGTATCTAGTCATAGCCATGCTCTCAATGGGAGAGAGGCTTGTTTCTAAAAGGAGGATCAGATAGGGCATATTTCCTTTAATTTTGATATTATAGGTTATAAAATTATTTTGTATTTGATCTATCTTTCTCCAGGATTCACGAGAGATACTACAACCACAGACTTCACATCCATAAAGAATAACAATTGTAATAAGAGTCTCAAAGAGGATTTTCTTCTTATTCCAACTCCAAAGTTCAACCGATTTACAATTTTTTTCAAGCCCATAATAAGATTTCCATCCCCAGATAATCCTTTTCTCAATGTTATAATTCCAATTGCACTTGTCGTGAATATCAATTCCAAGATATTTTTATGAAGTCGCTTCAACCAATTTGTTGATTTCATATATGAAGGTATCATAAGGGATCTTATTGGATTTAATAATCATGACCTTAGTATTATCAGTATTAACAGTCATACCCATATTGGACCAAAAATCCTTGAGGATTCTTAGTTGGTTTTCAGGATCATGAGGACTCCTTTCCATAAGAACAATGTCATCAACATAAATAATAATATTGATGACTATAGCAGTGAGAGTGGGCCTGACACAACCTGTTTTTTCCAACAAATATTCTAACTTGTCAATGTATATGTCAAAATGGGTAGGAGACAAGGGACAACCTTGTTTGACTCTAATATTGTAGTTAATCTCTTTTGACTAGCCCCCAATGTTTTTAAACTTACCAATAACGTTCTCATACATCCTTATTGCAACAACCCTCAACTCGAGAGACACTTTTATCTCTTCCAACCTATTCCAAAGGTTTTTCCTACGAACCATGTCAAAATCTTTTCTAAAGTCAACAAAACAACAAAAAATATTGGTTTTAGTTTTGCAGAACTCCTTTGCAATGATCCTAAAGGTAACAATATTGTCCAAAATTGAATGATATTTCTTAAACCAGGCTTTCCCTTTAGCTCTTATACAGTGACTTTCTAGCCAAATGCTAATCTTCTTTTCCAAAATAATTTTATAAATATTGGCTAAAATGAGGCTAATCATAATGGTCCTATAATTATAGGGAATGTTGCTATCCCCGTTTTTAAAAATAGGAACAATGAGGCTTTGCATCCAAGGTTTAAGAAAACCCTACTTGATTGCTAAATTTAAGAGCTTGTGTATGTGAGGGATAAAGATTGGCCCTCTGATTTTTAAAATTTCAGCTTGGTAGCCTTCAACGTCCTTAACATTCGCATTTGCAAGATTCTTAACCCCAAAATCTATGTCATCTAAAGAAAAATCTTCTTCATTTGTAGGGACAATATGGATGGTGTCCATGGCATTAGGGAACTAGAAAATATTTTTAAGGTAGGAATTCCAGTTCTTTAAGGGAATCTTATTATTTTCTTTAGTATTTTCTTTTAGAACTAGACTCCAGAACTTCTCAGGATCCAGCTTATATAGTTTTGAAAGTTTCTCTTGCCTTTTATTGATATAGTACCTTTTTTTCCTTTTAATTAGGGATTTGTACCCATTGATCTTATCGACTCTTAAAGACTCATTAGAAGCATCCCTAATGACTTTCCTAGAAATTTTACATTCTTTATCATACCAAGGGTTGGTCATTCTATTATTCTTTTTATAGGAAACCTCAAAAGAGAACTTGTTAATAGAAGTGGAAAGGGTAGTTGTAAAATTATGATAGAGTTCTTCAATGTTGTCCGTACAAGTTAGGAGATTTAATTTACTATTTAATTCCTTTAAGAAAATGTCGATTTCACTTTTGTCAAAGCACAAATTCCTTTGATTATCAGAATTCTCTTCAATGACACTCCTATGCATGGAAAATTTTATATTTAGGGTTAAATGTTTATGATCGATTCAGGCTGATGGTCATTTAAAAGGTCAAAAGTTGTTATTTGGTTGGAAATAGGGGTATTAGATATTACATCATCTACAACACTACTACCTAGCCCATGAATATAAGTCATTTGGTTGTATTTTGGCCACTTCATTACTCCATTGGAAATTATTAGGTCTCGAGAGTTGCAAATCTTGACCAAATCAATGCCAAACAAATTCTCAATTAGGTCTTCAGATATTCTTTTGTAGCTATTAGATAAAACAAGATCCTCATCTAACCATAAAGGATTATAGTTGGAGTCGTTACTTAAAAGAGTATCTTTCTTAGCGGGAGGATATTACCTTCATTTTTGTAAATATAAATATCTTGTTCTAAATTATTATAGGGACAATTGTTATCTAGATGAAATGGATGTTCAAAATTCAAAATGGATATTCAATAAATTCAAAATTAAGATGAAATTATATAAATAAATAATCCATTTCAAAATAGATTTAAAATTAAAATTATTTTTAAATGGTTGTTTGATAAATTCAAAATTAACATAGAATTATGTAAATAAAAAAAATAACATTAATTATAAATTTAAAACAGATATTTAAACTTTTCATTTACAGAAAAGTAATTCAACTTTTCATTTATAAAAAATTGATGGATTGTTAATCAAATATGGGATTTTTACTTAACCTTCTATAACTATTAGTTACATCATAATCATAATAATAAGAAAATAGTTTTTTAATTAAAATGGATGCTTAATATCTTCAAAATTAATAATAATTAATTAGTTAACAAACTTCCAATCACTGTAACTGTAAATATTATGTTTACCTAACAAACCCAATTCTATGATTTATTTGAAAAAGATTCTTCAACTTCTCATTTACAAAAGAGTGATTGATGGCTAATTAGATATGGGATTTATACTCAGCCTCTTAAAACAACCACTCATTATGCCGAAAGGTGTACACCTATTGACAATGGGCAGATTTAATAGGGGTTTAGTGCTTAATAAGTTTTCTATGGACATGATTAAATATGGCTGGAATATTCTTAGTAGTCACACAAAATAAATCGTTGTGATTTCAATCATTAACTTCCTAGCTATTATAAAGACATCCGTTTATGTGTTACTTTTTTACATTTACCTAATCATATTTAAAAATTACTTTGATAGCTAATTGATTGCCACGTAAGTGATTAACAAAAATTAAAATATTAACACCAGATAAATGAAGCTCAACCATTTATCTATTAATCAATAATAATATTTAATATATTCTTTTAAGGATTCTTTTCATCTTATCATCCTTTCGGCGTTGATCAGCCACAATTATGTGGCTGTGCTAGTATATAGTGATGGTTCTTTTTGTCCATAATTACTGATTACATCTTCCTTATCTCTCATGACAAGAACTACATTTTCCTAAATTCAAAATTAAAATGAATATAAATAATACAATTTTGTTTATCTTAATGACGATAAAGAGATTAAGTCAATATCACGGACCCGATGTTATGTTTTCAACCATAAATTTGAGAGAGATTCTTCAACTTCTCATTCACAGAAAAGTGATTGATGGTGTATGGGATTTCTTCTCAGCCTCGTATAACAACCACTCATTTTTAGTGATGGTGCCTCTTGTTCGTAACTATTGGTTACACCTTAATTGTCTGGCATAACAAGAGTGATATCCTTACTTTCAGTAATCTCCTAGATGTCAACTTTCACCATTATTCCCCTTTGGCGGGCTTGCATGCTCCACTGTGACCGAGCAACCTTTATCTTATTTCCTCGGGAACATGCAACATCAGTGGGTAGTTTCTTCCTCGGAAACATCATTAGGTAGGTGCTTACTATCATCTTGAATGTTGTAAATGATGTCTTCCATACAATCCTTCGCCGCCAGTGCTATTGAAGCTCTGATGGCATGAGGGTTTAGTCCAAAACCCTATTATGTCAAATGTCTCCATGAAGTTTCAGAGGAATGAAAGGCATGGTTTGTGATATTAGGGATATCAAAATAGGGTCCAAGCCTTGTGCTAGGATGATAAAGAAAATACTACATAGAATGAACCTACACTATAAGGAGAAGGTGAAATAAGAAATAAATAACATGTTGAATGTCGGGTTAATATTTCTAATAGAGAAATCTGATTTGATCGGTTCAGATGTGATATAGCCTACAATAAAATAGGTATCTATGTCGATGTTAACCTTTGAAAACTTAATGATGCCAGTGTACATGACCCCTTTTTAAGTCCTTTTAGTGATCATACATTGGAAAACATTATGATGAATGAGACATACTTTTTTTATAGATCATCGTCTCAACTCATCAAATCTAAATAACAGAGGATAATAAAAAAAACATGTTTACTATGTAATGATGTGTAAACTGTCATTAATATTCCACTAGAATAACTTATCACAACAAAACTTATAACATTTTGAAATCTTAGAGTATGTGTTAGGACTCAAACTCACACATTGACTGCTAAAGTGTAAGCTCAACACCCATCATAATGTAAAAGATAAATTTGGTTTTGAATAGGCGGATCAACAAGATGGATAAACAAAGAGAGAGGGCATAAAAATGAAGATTAGTAGGCTACACCAATGGGCAATGGAGTCACAAACATCCCACTCGTCTAAGGCACAAAAGTTGCGTAACAAAAAACAAGAAGAGGCTATAAATGAAGAAGCAAAGCATAAGATAGAAATGAAGAAGGAAAGCATAAGATAGAATTTTCAGCAAATAAAGATCCTCTCAATTTAATGAATCAACAAATACTTGAATATAAACAATGACTGATGGGCAAAATAAAACAGATCCTCTGTTGCTTAGGGATAAATAAATCATTGACAGTCTTTGATCCTCAAATCTGCAATATATTTAAATAAGAAGAAATATAGACAAAAGAGTTACAATCTGAAATCACAGCTCTCATGAGTCTCCAATAGCAGTAATGCTTACAATCCTAAAAATTCCCACAAGCTTATAAATGAACACACATAAGAAAACTACCTGCTACATCTCTTTCTAGCCTCTCTTGGCTCATCAATCCTCATTCTCCAAAAGATATCTCCCTCTTTAAATAGAAAATAACATACAAATAAACTAAGGAGATCGAATCCCATCTCCTCCATTGGATTCTAAGCTTTGGGGATAGGTCGCAATAGTCAAAGAGACAAAAATCCAACAAACTGCTGATTTTTAGGAATTTGTTGGAAGTCATTAATAAATTATTTCCACCTCATCCATGAGGCCTTTGCTGGAGCTAAATCTTAGATGAAAGTGTCCTTTGACATCTAATTGATCCTTGAGAAGTCATTCGAACCCTCCTTGACATGTGGCAACCTTCCAACAAGGCGAATATCAAAACCGTGACCCCTACAGGAAATTAGTACGCAACGTCATTGTGCAGAGTACACAGTGCCTACTTCTATATCCAATATCTCTCAAACCAAAACACATTTTGAAAAAATGAAAGAGGCTTTTGTTATTTGGAATGTTATGCACAAAAATATCCTCCAGTTTTCAAAAATAGATCATCAATTGCTCATAACCCAAGTTTTAGTCGACAAGAAAAGACTCGTCATAGGAGGGCCTTGATTTATCCCCCATCAATGACACGAAATATGTAACTCATTTTAGGTATATCAGAGTATAAATTGATTCGAAAAAGAAACAAGGAAGGGCGACATGTTAGAAAATTTATAACTGTAGATGGTCGACTCGATAGAAGGCTTGTTTAGGTTGGAGTTCTCTTGAACATATGAACGACACGACAATTGTATTGGCAACATCGACTCAAGGAGGGCCCAACATATGAAATTGTCAATGGTCAAATGAGAGACAAATGGATTTCCAAACCTGGATACAATGATGAAGGGGGGGTGTCATGTTCAAGAGTGACTATTACTGCCACTAACACAAATACATAAACACATTTCTTTCCTAGTTCCCCCCCACCATTTCTGATGAGTACCTCTTTATTTTTACGCAAGATTGAGGAGGATGATATATCATTGTAGATGTAAGATCATCCTTAAAATGAGTGCCCCATATTATGTTTAACGAACCCTAAGAATGAGTGGTTCGATCCCATATGGGTCTTTCAATGTTTGTTTAATGAGTCGAAGGAAAGAAAACTCAAGGGTTTTTCAATTTTAGAGACTCTGAAAAACACTTAAAGTGAACTCCATCAGGTCCTTTTTCATAAATTAATCTAATGATACCGAAAAAGTGATAACCTACTGGCCATCATATGTTTTCTTCAAATACTTTTTCTAGCGTGAAAAGAACAAGGTCGCTCGACAATATTTTCATTTTTAAGGAATGTGAAAAGAGCTTAAAGGATACTCCATTGTTTTCGTTTTTCATGTTTACCAATACAACTTCAAAAAAATGAAAAAAGACTACTTGATTACATTCTCATGGTTTCATGAGTGTGCGAAAGAACCAAGACTCTGCTCAGAGTTTTTTCTAAAAACCCTTAAAAGGATTTATACATGCGAAAAATATATAAAAACAAACCAAAAAGGGGTGGAGCCTTCTTCCAATGCCTCATTTCTAGACTTTGTAATATGGAAAGGTCAACACTTTCCAATTTCTTAAGACTTTAGGGATTGGAAAAATATGAATATAATATTATTTTTGCAAATAAAAAATGATGAAAGTCAATAAAATAGGCTAAAAACACTATTTTACCATTTCATTTGTGAGTTTACCCAAATAGTGCTCCAAATCCCTTTTTCACCCTGATTTTCAACCATTGATTGTGGAGCATGTGGTGGATCATTTCACAAATCGTCTCCGCCAAACAGGTAATCTCCTTCTCCTTAATCTTTTCATAGTTTGAAAATTGATTTCTATTGGTTAAATTTGTGTTTTTGGGTCAATTTTTAGGGGTTACCCACATGTTGAGGTCGTCACAAGTGCCCTATATCGTGAACTAAAACTATATAGGATCATCGTAGGTGACCCTATAGGTAGGGTGCGACGATATCGCACTGCATGAATGCACATCCCTGCAATGTCCGCAGCCAAAAATTAAAAACAGATGAACCTAACTAGAAAAAACCCCCATGAAATAATTTTATGTTTCTAATCTCATCTTATGGTTCCTTGGAAGCCTTTCCTTGGTTAAGATGTTGGAGTGGCACGAGTGAGAGCATGAATAAGAATATTACTTTGTTAGGAATGACCCAGGAATAGTTATGTCTCTTAGGCAATGTGGGTTACTAAAATTCTTTAGTGTTCAGGGCATGAGAGCCCAGTTGAGATTACTGGAGTACTTGTTTCACATGTGGGATGTGAATGAGCAAGAATTTCACGTAAGTGTCCACACACTCATAATAGATATAGAGGATATCTATTTCCTGATAGGACTATCTCACCGTGGTTCATGGGTGACACTTACAGGCAACATGGGTGGAGGTGAGCCTATGGACTACTACGTTCTCCATCATTGTGTGTCAGGTACTGAGAAACATAACAACAGGTAGCTATTAGGGATGTCTGAGATTTACCTTTCCAGACTATCCTTTAAACTATTACTCGGATGGCAGGGAGTGAAACTCCCCATATGTTTTTGCAGATCCATTTTCAGTATGCCATAAAATGCATGGAGCCGAGGATCTTCAATTGGTGCGAAGGGGTCCTAAAAAAAAATAAGAAACAACTTACCAAGTACTGAAATGGTGGGTTAAAACAATTTGGATATGCCTCTATTTTGGTATCCTTCTTCTTGGAGAGGGTCCTTGTCCTATGTGTGCAGGAGGAGTAGGGTATACCTTCTCCACAAGATCCAAGGATGAAGAGGTGGGTACATCTCATGGGTCGACATGGAGGTGTTCCCATTGTCAAATATAACGATGTCTTCTTTCAATGGTTGAGGAATTAGCTTCTCATGGTTGAATATTATGCGTATGCCAGAGTATATTTCTATGGAGATCCAAATCCGACTCTCCCTGGCAGGTCCTAGTTGGGGGACATATGTAAGAAGGAAATTTTTTTTATATAATTTTTTTGTTATTTTAATTATATAAAGATTTTTTTGTGTTATTTATCCGATGACTAAATCAAGTTCTCTCATCAATGTATATGTGGGGCCTTATCCTCCTTCGGGATCATCTCCCATCTAGAGGTTTAGAGTGAGAGTTTCTATAGCAGGATTGGATGTCGTAGATGTCGAGGCCGTAGAATAGAACCTGGAGGGACTCAGCATCCATGTCCCTAATGCTACTGTGGATGAGATCCCTAGGCATTACCAATGCCACATAGTCGACGTATCTACATCCATTGGTCTACTACTCTGTAGAGTAGCATGGGAAGTCGATTGTTATGGAAAGAAACATCCTTGATGCTTTTCTACATGAAGCTATGAGCTTCACATTTTTTATATTTTGGTCTTTGGACAATTTTTTTTTTTGTAAACTTTTATCGTTATAAATATAATGCTCCTACCGGCTTACTTGTTTTATGTACAAAGTGTGATTGGATTTTATAAATGTCTCAAATATCTATCTAACACATAATTAGCCAATGCATCTGTCAATGTATTTAGACATCTAGGAATGTGTTGATATTCAATGTAATCAAAATGACATTCCAAAAGGTGAATTCGTAAATATACCCTTAGAAAAGTAGGACTCTGGATGGAATAAATGTTACTCAACTGTAGTACCACTAACTGTGAATCAAGTCATACAATAAAATGACGGATTCCAAGTGAAACGTCGTCAGTTAATAACTCAATAACTGCATTGTATTCCACGATATTGTTAGTTTCACGACCGCGGCAAACACCATGTAGACTGATCAATTCATCCGTAGGTGCATAGATCTCCCAAGAAACATACACTAAGTTTTGAGTACTGTGACTAGCACCATTAGCGAAGCCAATATAGGGTAGCAAAGACATCGATACCTAGAACCATGAACAATGCAAGGTAAGTAGCTGAAGGGTGAAACCAAAAAATAAAAAAGCACACAAGAGTATGATACACTAAAAATACACAACACTGATGCAAAATTGATTTAAGCATAGTACTTCTTCAAGTAAACCCCATTTTTGGGTTCACTCAAATGAATTCCATCATAATCCACCAACTCATAAGCCCCTTTCTCCAACACTCATTTCACAATATGAGGACCCCGCCATATGGGCTCGAATTTATCGACCCCTAGAAAATCACAATCTTGCTCATAAAGAAGAACTAGATCACCTTCAAAAAAACCATGTGGTTTGACATGCTTGTCATATTGAGGTTTGACATTCTTTTTCTAAGTTTCGATAACTAAGGTAACGTCACAAAGGGTTTCGTCTAATTGCATCAAATAAAAAATGTGTTCCTCCTCAACTGAGGTGTTAGGGATAAGTTCGATAACTAGTTTCAAAGATGGAATTTAACATTCAATCAGAAAAATAGATTCAATACCATATACTAACTAGAAAGGTGTGAATCGCGTGGCAGACTTAATGGATGTTCGATAGGCGCACAATGCTGAGAACAACATCATGTGCCAATTTGAATTGTTAATTCCTACCATTCGTCGAAGCATAGTAGTGAGAACTTTGTTGATTGCTTCAACATAGCCATTGGCCTATGGATAATAGGAGGTTCAATTTTCATGTCGAAGACCCAACTTCGTTGTAAGTTCAGACATCATGAAATTGTGAAAATGATTACCTTGATTAGTAACGATGGCTTGAGGGACACAAAATCTAATAATGATATGATTCAATATGAACAATGTTCTAGTATTCCCAGTATTATCAAATGTAGGCATCACCTTAGCCCATTTAGTGAAATGATCCACATATACAATAATGTATCCATGCCTCCTGGCTGAGTGAGGGTTACATGTCATGAAGTCAATACCCCATTTAGCGAATGGACCAACGAAAACTACAGGGTGAAGAGGAGCAGTATGAGATCGGATCTTATTGTTGTAAGTTTGACAAGCGTGGAATTTTTGGATAGCAGTAATGCAATCCATAAACAATGAAGGCCATAAATAACCAACTCATAAGATATTTTGGGAAGTAGCATACCAAAACATATGACTGCCACATGCTCTAGTGTGACATTAATTCAAAGATTTCTTAGCTACATCATAGGTGAGACATCATCGAAATATGGAATCAGTACCATGATGGTAAAGAGTATCACCAAGGATAACGTATTGACAGGCTTGATACCAGATATGACGACGATATGTACTAGAAATATCAGGACAAAAATTTTGGGTTTGGAGATATATGATAATATGTTTGTACCATATGTCGTAAGATATGATCTTAAAGAGGGATTTGTCAGGTAAGGAATCCTCAGCCACAGTTTTTGTTTTAGTAGAGTGAAGGTAACATATCAATTCAAAAAAAACCAAAGAATTATTTGACTTGGCGCGTTCAAACTCCAAATCAAACTCCTAGAGGATAACTATCCATTTAGAGTACTTGCCCCCCCCAACAATTGTTGCGTAAGGATGTGTTGCATGGGGTTGCAATCGGAAATGACCGTGGTTCTACATAATAAGATGTAGTGAAGAAAACATTAAACAACCTGAAAAGCCTCCAAGTCCAGTTTCTCCACATGTAAATATTTGGTTTCGGTGGTCATGAGACTCTGACTCAAATAGTATATAATATGTTCATTGTGTGAATCATCCTCTTGGACTAGAACCATAACAATGGTAGAGTCCGAAGCATCTAAGTACATGAAATAATCTCGACTATAATAAGGTGGAAACATAAGTTGTGTAAGTATTAAGGCGAGTTTCAAAGATTCAAAATATTTCTTCACAGTGTCGTCCCATATAAAATCATAACCTTTCTTGAGAAGCCGAGTAAATCCTTTTGTTAATTCAACGTAGTTTGGAATGAATCGACGTAAAACGTTTTCCTTCCCTTGCAAACTTTGGAGTTGGCATAGCGTGGAAGGAGGACGTAAATTGAGAATAGCATCAACCTTCAAGGGGTCTACCTTAATCCCATGTATAGACACGATAAAAACAAGAAGTCGTCTAGACTCCACACAAAGAACACATTTGTGTGGTTTCAAACGTATGTGATAATAACAATAGCATAGGAAAATGGTCCGTAGATGTCCCTAAGGATCTTGACAACACATAGAATGCGCTAGTAGATTGTCTAGATAGGGTTGTACAATGTGCTTAGTGTCATGAAAATTGTAAGACATATCACGTTGAAAAGTCACACCAACATTTTCTAGAACAAAAGATATTTTTTGGTATGCGAAGGTTCCCGAAAGGGAAAATAAAAGAAATCTTGTGTTGATCCACGGGAAGAATATGGATTTGATTATAATCGGACAAATTGTCTATCAAGGAGAATATTTCACTCCCGACACAGTCGTCAATGATTTGGTCAATGAAATGGGTTGGATAATTTTCTTTTGGACAAGCTTTGTTTATATCCTTATAATCTATGCAAACGTGAATCGTGCCTTGTTTCTTATTTACCTGAACAAGATTGGACACCCAATCGATCAAAGCCACAGGATAGACATAGCTAGCTTTAATAAGTTTTTCAACTTCAAGCTTAATACAAACATCCTTACGAGAATGTAAGTCTTAATTTCATGCACAACAATATCAAGATCAATACTAGGCATTTCTTCATAAATCCAGGAAAAAACATCACGAAATTCTTGGAAAAGCTTTTTATAGGTACATAACTCATCAGTACAACATGAGGCATTGATATGGACATTTTCCATGACTTTGGGTTTAATTGATATGTCAAGAAGAATGATAGGTGAAATATTAATCAAGTTACCTTCATACAAAACATCATGTGTTGACTCAGGAACAGAATAAATAACAACGGTCGAAAAAGTTGAAATCCGTTGGTAACTCTTTATGGTCTCTTGTTCTAGGAATATAATAGAATGATGATGTGCATCATCCCATGGATTATCTTCCATATACATGACCTCCATGATCATCTCATTAGTAGGAAATATCACATGGAATAGATCAGGAGATGTATCTCCAAGAGAAGGAGGAGAAGGAGTTTGCAATTGAATAGCTTGATAAGCTAATTCCACCAAACTTAAAGGAATTTGATCGCTGTAACAAAGATAGTCACCAGATATAGGTACTATCCATGGGTCATAAGACTCAGGGATTTGATGAATAAAGGTTGCTATCATGTTAATTGAGGCGAAAAACCGAGGAGGAATATCGGGTGGTGGAATAGGAAATGTACCCATCAAGGTTGAATCTTTTAAAATACCCACACCGACATTCTCATAATTGAGAGGTGTTTTCGAGATAAAAGGTATGTTGCTAGTATGTGAATCAGAATTAAATAAGGCCAATTGATCGACAATAATGATTTTTCCTTGGTGTGGGAAATGTAACACACAGAAAAAGGTAGACATAACTTTGTGCATGGAATCAATCCAGCTACGACCAAGTAGAAGGTTGTAATCAAGAGGTGCATTGTAATGAACCTCATAATACCATACAAAAAAATCTTTTGTTTACACAATTTACTTGGTAGAGAGGAATCCCTTAATGATGATAATTCTACTATACAACTCTGTTATAGAACTTTATCATAAAAATTTTACTATATAACTCCTAAATTCTCCTTACCACATGTTGTTTGAAGTATGTCATCATGTCTTACCTTAAGTGGGAAGGTTATAATGGAAAGCCCCAAGGCTTTAGAAAAAATAACTAAAACCTTTAGGTGTAGGGACTAAGTGATTAATGTAGACTTTATGATCCATACTACATTCACCCTATTTGGCATAAGATCTCCATACTATACTCGCACCCAAGTGTTCTCGAAATATTAATCCTAGGGAAACTTATTTGGTTCCTACCAACTTAGCCAAGGGTCGTGTTAAGGACCAGTAACTGTCGCAAGCATCCAGTTCCTGGTCATTTAATGGCTCATAAAATAGGATAGTGATTGAATTGAAATCTCGATGTCATTTCACTAGTGGACCTACGACAACGAGAATCAAACCACTACCTAAGACCTATCGCAGGGGGTGTGGAAGTGACATTCCTCAAGTGGGAAAGGAATTCATTGTTAGGGTATTAAAATTTATGCAACCATCATTAAGGTAGTCTACTAGTCATACTAAAATCACTTGGCTCTATACTTGAAGTGTCACGCCGACCCTTCCCAGGTCACGTGGCTCACCCGTCCTTAGCACTCTCCATAATTAATTCGAGGCGACAAGGCATCATTTAGGTTTTGAGAGGGTTCAGGGTTTGTCATTCTAAGTTCTTTCTTTTCTTCTGAAGAGGCTCTGTGTCAAGGGGGTTTAGAGGTGAAGACTATGGCCCTAGTGGTTGCCTCCATCCTATTGTAGACGACATGTATTACATTCTGGGTAAGTTCTTCTTTAAACTTACAAACATTAATACCCTGGTTATTTCAATAGGAAGATTATAATTTTTTTGGAATAAAATGTCTGTGCCAAGATGTTGTTCTTTGTTCTCCCTCATTTTCTTCCTGTGGAATTCTCCTTTTATCTAAATTCCTTGCATTACATTCAGAGCCATCCTTAACCTTGTAGTAATGATCCTTTTCTTTGAGGTTGTCACGACTCTCTTCTGTTTACCAAGAAGCTTTGTTAGCCCTACCTATCCGGGTTCGAGATCTAGATTTTCTTTTGTAAACCCTCTATTGTGTGCCACAGTTCATCTTTGAGCATTCATGAGTCTGAGGGAAGTAGTTATTCTGGGTTAATTACCAAAAAACTTGGTCAAAGCATCCTCTGCATTTACTTTGCTGACTTAAGAGATTCTGTGAAAAAGGAGTTCAGGTAGATTAGACTCAACAGTTAGGGTACTCTTGGTTTGAATGGGAGAATTAAGCTCTATTCCACCTAAAAATAGATATTCTTGTTGTTCACATACACAATGAAATTCTGATTTGGTCGATTACTGTACTTCTATTATTAAAGAATATTGTGTAAAGAATTTTTACTACAACTGTATCATTCATTTTAAGAGTTGAAACATATCATTAATGATGGGCCCTATTTGATGTGAGGGTACCCATCAGTGAGTATTGTCTCCTTCACCCTCAGCCCTGTATGACTATCCAAATGGAAATTGTCAAGAAAAGGATCATGTGCCTTGAGTTTCGAAGTTAAGTAAGCATTGGTATGATGTGTTTCTAAACATTTTAACTTAAATCATGTTCTTCTTACATTGTCTTCATATAAGAGTTTACTCATCATCGTATATGGTGGATTCTTCAAGGTTTCCGTCTACCTGAAGGTCCTGACTGCTCATCTGCGTACTCAACATATAAAGGTATATGAGTTCCCTTTCGTATCCTTTCAGGAGTTAGAACCGACCGTGTTGCAACTGAGATGTAGTCAACAATATTGTTTTCCTCAGTCTTCCTATCGGCTTGGGAAGGGAAAGAATTTCCAATGTAACTTAAACCTTTGGGATCCAATTATTAAAATACAATAATTTATGTATAGGCTTTTCTCTGTCTTTTGTCCAAAGTAAATGACTTTTTAATCATTCACCAATCGGATCTCACCCTACCCCAGAATTTCATTACCAGGGCTATCTTGTTCTCCTAGCGGCATAGTTGTTTATTCAAAATCATGACAATAACTTTCTGTGTAAGTGGGATTCCTATTGCAGTCATTAAATATTTATTTAACGAAACTACACAAAGTATTAACTGTAACTATATCTATATTCATTGAATATATAGATATAAATTTATGGAAATACGTGTATAGACTTGCTCAGATTTCTACTTATTCATAGACATATTTGCTTACTAAATTCAACTACAGAAGTAAGTATACACCTATAAAAAGATATAATCCTTCCTAGCTCATTCATACAAATCAGTTATGTCCAGAATTGCAATTATAGGGGTAGACATACACCTGTAGGTAGATCTGTTCTTTTTTCAAGTTTGTTCGTATCTAACTACTTCTACCAAAAATTTAAATCTCAGAAAAATAGACATACACAATATTTCAAGTTTATTTTACATAGATCATTCTCCCTAGAATTCTAGTTCAGGATGCCTCATTCTAGAATTTTGGTCTTTGATTATAAAATCCATACAACGAATAGATATCCTACATGGAAATTATTTCAACTTAACCCAAACAGAGCGTCATATCAGATATACAAAATCATTCAAAACAAAGAAGGATAAGATTTAACATATCTAAATCCATTATGTGGGAAGACAAAGGGAACAACCACGTTCCTCCCCACTGTAGAATAGGATAGCCAACGCTTGCCCAATTGACCCCCTAGCCTGACCATGAATCCATGAGGGAAAACTTGGAAAATCCTAATCAACAATGTCTTCCTCTATGAGTAATATTCTCCCTTGCCTCACACTCTGAATCAGTGTTCATAACAACAAGTATTCAGTAGCTCATTTTTTTACCCAACATACTAGGCATCGTCTTGCCTCCTCACATATGCTATTTAACAACAACAAAAAAACAACAATGCTTTTTCCTAGGTCTTTCTTTCCCCCTTGGGAATTTTCATAGCTTTCTAAATCCTTGATTTTCAGGGGCTACCCATGGCAAAATCTCTAATTTTCCACTTGTAATAATCGGCCCAGAGGTAGTTCCAACATGTTCCCCACTCATGGAGTCATGGTCAACTGATTTTAACATGGCTATTCCATTTGTCGTCCTACAATCAATATAAAATATTATGTTTTCATACAAGTGTCATAGTCAAATGGTTAGTTGGGTCAAATCAGATCTCTGCCCAATAGTAAAAATAATTAATTACAATTATCAAATTCGAAATTCAGAATTGCCATAAATGGAAAAAAAATTCAAAATTCAAATTTATTAAAAATGGAATAATTTCCCAACAAATTTTAAATTTCAAAAATACTTATTTTTTTTTGGATGTCACATCCTTTCCCCCTTCAATAAAACACTATCCTGAGTGTTCGTTCCTTTCTTGGAATAGGATTGGATGATATTTCTGCAAATATCCCTCCAACTCCCAAGTGGCCTCCTTAGGACTAAAGTGCATCCATTGCACCTTTACCTGAGTTACGACTCTGTTGCAAAGTGTTATTTCTCTGCGGTTTATAATTCACAGGGGTTCCACCTGGAACTCGCCTTCAGGTTCCACCTGCACCAATTTCCAATCAATCATATGAGTAGGGTGATGAACATACTTTTTCAGTTTGAAGAAGATGTTACTACTGCCCCGTGGAACGTATCTTCTCCCTTGAATCTAGCACTTTCTACTCGTTCATTACCAAAATTTAAGGAGCATATTCCTAGGTTCTCGGGAAATAACACTGTCTCTACAAATGAACATCTAGTGACATTTTCTAATGCTTGTCACAATATCAGAGCTAATGATAATGATACTTGCATGCTCTTATTTGTCAACTCCCTTGAAGGGAAAGCAACAATTGATTTCTTTTATCTCCCTCCAAATATCCTTTCCACTTGGGAAGAGTTGGTTTATTGGTTCATGTCCACTTATGGACAATCTAAGAGCCCGACTGAATAGTTAAGGGAATATAACAATAATTCTTATAAATATGGTGAAACTATCAAATCCTTTAACCTTCACTTCACCAAACTGTACAATCAAATCTTTGAACTAATTCACCCCCAAAACCAATCCCCCCTCATGCATTACTATAATGCGCTTCCCTCTCCTTATCATTATAGGCTCGAAGAAAAGGACACTGACAATCTTGGCTCCAGTCTCCAATCTTGCCTGGAGTACGAAGATAAAATTGAAAGAATAGGTCTCCCCAAAGGAGACTCTGTCAAACAAACATATATGTCTACCCTATTACAAGTTGTACAAGATATGAACAACCTAATGATAACATATGAATGAAAAAGGGAGTGCTCCCTCGCTTACTCCTAGGGAATCATCTTATTCTTCAACTCCTTTTAGGAACACCAATGAAAACAACTTTCATCCCAAAGCCATCATGTCTCACAGTTGGTGTAATTTTTATGAGGAAAATCTTGAAGAAAGTACTTATGAGGTTAAGAAGAGTGCCAGAGATAAAATCTTTGGCAAGAATCCCTAAACCACCATTGTTGTTCTAGATTGGGCAGAACCAGAAGATTTCATCATTATAAATACTAGGAACAAATCTTATGCTCCTAAAAGGAAACATGACCCTCTTCATGTCTCTTCCACTCCATCCTCGTCTTCACAAGGTACTAATGCATAAAATGTCATGGTTCCTAAGAGTTATGGAGTTCCCTCCCTTCTTCCCTCCTCCAAGTATAATATTCTTACCCAATTGGATAATATCAAGGCCAATGCTATACTCTTATGGACATGGTTGTCATCCCTGAACAACAAAAGCATCTCAAGAATTTTATGGAAGGAAAAGAGTCTACCATAGCTAATCTTTCTGAAGAGGCAAAAGAAGAAGATTCCACTGTAAATAAAATAGGTGTAAATAATTTTAGACACCCTGTAAAAAATCATCCAATTTCATTTATGTAAAAATTATGGACAAGATAGCCCATTGTTTCCTAATTGATGGCAGTTTGGGTCCAAGCATAATGTCAAAAATCATTATGGAGTAGATAGTATTATCACATACCAATGAAATTCTAGAAGAATACTCTCCTATAAAAGTCTACAACATTCAACAGTAGGACAAATCAAAGACGTAGCTTTAGTTTTATGTGTGCATCCCAAAATAAGGACAACCCTTAGCATCCAAGTAATTGACATGCTAGTAAGAAACTATTCTATTATCCTAGGAAGAGACTAGAAAGACCTAACAGGTGGATATCTTTCACTCGATGCAATAGGTTTATCCATTCCCTCAAATGGAAAGAATATTATAGTCCTAAGAGAAGGAATAATTTCACCATACATAGAGAGAACTCCTCAACCCAATGTAAATTATCTTGAGGAAGAATTAGGGGTATACTCTATATTTTCTCATGAGGGTGACACAAGTT